>CM033112.1:15564518-15850893 GCA_019321725.1 Paulownia fortunei | reverse complement strand
TTGTTATTATTATTTTTACCAATCCTAAAATCATGTAAACATATAGATGGAAAAAGTGAGAAAAAAAAAACTCTAAAAGAATAGTGTATTGATTTAGGGCTATTATTTTTTCATGCAAATTTGTTGATTTTGGGAAAACAATTTTTAATATAATCTGTCATTTCATACATGCACATATATATATAGACATTATATGATAATAATACGATGATGAAATATAGAGTGTTTGCTTACAAAGTTGAAATAATTGTGATTTTTTTAAAAAATATTATAAAATCCATTCTATAAATTGGTTTAGGTAGATATATGGTTCTTTAATTTGTCTAATATTGATTTAGGAAACTATGTTTGAAAATTTGGCACATATCATCCTTTTTCCACTAGAAAATTTAATTTTGGCTGATAATTATTGACATGTATTAGACAATGGAACTCAATTCCAATGATCAAAGATCCGGGAATGGTGTCTAAATTTCTCTACCATGCAATTCTTCACTTTATTTGAGAAATAAAGGAAATGAATAGCTTTGTGCATCTTTCTGACTCCTATGCTCTCTGTTGGTCAACAACCCTCTCGAGGACAAAGACCCCCTCCGTGACAATAGGGATAGCGTCATAGACAGTTTCTTTGGATTAGAGGCAACCCCAAAGCAAACAAACTGACTAAGGTAATTAAGCTTACAATCTTGCAGTATTTCAAGACACACCTTGGAATAGTTAAAGGAGCCTGGGTGGAAGGCCTCTTGAGTATACTTTGGGCATACCGCACAACACTTTGGGCTCAATTGGAGAATCCTATTTCAACTTGGTATCTAGTACAGAAGCTATAACTTAAGCTGAAATAGGAGAGCCCTCTTGTAGAGTAACACATTACACATCAGTAAACAATGACACCACGCTTAGAGTAAACCTCAACTTAGTAGCAGAACTTAGAGATAAAGCTTCGCATCGTGCCAAGATATACAGGGGTAAAATGGCAAGAGCTTATAATCAACAAATACGTCCTTGAACTTTCCAAGTTAGAGACTTAGTTTTGAGAAAGGCGAGTGTTACCTGACAACTTAGAAAGCTAGATTCAAAATGGGAAGGACCATATCAAGTGGAAAAACTAGTAGATGGTGGAAATTATCTCCTAAGACATTTGAATGGGAAGAAAATACCATGTATGTACATGGAATGTGAGAAATCTGAAGAAGTACTACCAACAGATGAGGCGTCGAGTCACTTAGTTAATTTTTTACTTCAGTCCCCTTGTAAATCCCAGTACTTGTTTCAAACAAGTTGTGATCTATTTTTATCTTACTAAATTATTTCACTATGTTATGAATGTTCGCTTTATGTTGCTCTAAGAGAAAACTTCCATAAGCCTCTACATTTTGCTCAATGTTTGAACTCCAACTTTAGAAATCTTACAAAAACATTATAGCCACGGTCCTAGAAGAATGATGAAATTCTCTTGAGGAAAATAAAGAGCCTGACCAACTCGACCCCAGAATCCCATAACTTGTCTTCCCCTGAGAACAAAAGGAAAATAATATCCCAGGATACCTTGTTGCTCCTTAAGGTTGAAAACTACGAAACCCCGGATGATAAAAAATGATTCTCTTAAAATAACAAGTTTCAAAATAAATCTAACAAACAGCCTCAAACATCACTTACTTAGAAGAATATAAATCCTTAAATATTAAGCTCCACACATATGAATACGGATCCAATATAAAAATAGGCATAAGATAAAACTAGTAAATGTGTTAAAAAGGACAATAACGATTAAAGCCCAGTCAAAATGTCAACTCAAAAGTTGCATAACAAAAGCATGCAAGTCGCAAAGATAAAACAATGGAGTCCAAAGATAACCACTGAACATCATAATAAATCCTAAAATAATAAGTACTAAAAAACTCATCTAACTAGTTACTCCATCCTGGGGTGCTGTTGCATCAACAACCTCAGCTGGGGGATCACCCTTAGATGTTCCAATAGGAGTAGAAGGAGGATCCTTATCAACAACATCACGATCTAACTCAGGCACTCTAGGCTCAATCAACATGACAATCTCCTCAGTCACATGCCCATACTCTCTCAACATGCGACGATAATCTCAAACAATGTCATCATATAATGTCAAAGCACATGTTATAGCAGCCTCATCAAAGCAAGGGAGTCCTGAAACCTAGCTATTATCTTCTATTCTATTTCAGTAATATGGGTTTTCCTTTCTTTCAAAGCAATAAACTTTATTCCAGATGCAACTTCTTGTTTGTATTTTTCCTTAAGAGATCCCTGACTCTCAGTCAATTTCTTTATCTATTCATTCTTGGTCTTCGACCTTTTTTTTTAGCTTCGTTACTCCAGTCAAGCTCCTTTGCTCAACACTCTGAAAAAAGTATGCGGCATCCTTATAGCTCGCCCTCCGTGTGCCAGTAATGGTAGCCAAAGTGATGCACTAATAACCAAATAGCAAACCAATGAAATGTTAAAAAATAGAAAGAATACATAAGAGCGAGAAGCAATTAAATGCTCACCCATGCGAATTCCTTGGCAAAAGCCTCATCAATGGTGGTATCAAAATAAACATTGAGCCTATCAATGTCATACTGGCTCACGAGAGCACTAGTCTTCCTCCATCCCAAACTAGAATCATGCTCTTCCATAGTGACTAAACCCCCTTCATGCGATTGGTGTCATTCTTTCCCAACTCCCAGACATTACACAGTGTTATCAACCCCATGTGTGCTATCATGATTCCTCTTATGCCCGAACTCTACTCGTCTATCAATAGTACAACCCACATCTCTCGAAGGCACATCCTACAATGATGACCTCCGCTCAACATCTCGATGGGGTGGGGAAGGCAGAGGCCTACTACTGTTGCCACCACTGGTCATCCCATTGCGATTAGCCTCAGCTCTGCTAGTAAGGATGCTCCTTCCACTATGTGGGTGAGAATGAGCAGATGAAGATTCTAGATACATGCGAGAGCCAAGAGCAGCAAAATCAAGCTTTTTACCTAAAAAAATTTGGGGGAGAAGATTAATCACATCATTCACAATTAAAAGTAGAAAAAAAACAAATAAACAAATGAAGTAGCAGTGCAAGAAGTAAAATGATAATGATGTGAAAATGTTAAAAATGAAACTAATAGAGTGAACAAAGTAAATTTATACGAACAAAAATAAACTCCCAACATCGAATAGAGTCTCAAATAACCTGGCAGCAATAAACTAGTGTTGTAGTTCATGATGCACCTCATAATATGAATCTTAGAAGAGAACTACTCTATTCTGAAAGAAATCCCCAACCATAATCCCTAATGTAAAATAATATCTCTTTCCAAGGCCCTCATGAAGAAGGACAACCATGTAAGAATTTACACCCCCCATATGGATAAAAATAGAAATAAGACTCGTTAGGAATTTTGCGAACCTCGAATAAGGTGTGAAAGCTATCTAAGGTAAAGGGGAGCTCGAGTTCATCTAATCTATAAAAGAAACCCTTGGAGAACATCAAAGCATTAGAGGTGAGTTGACTAAGGTAAAGACCAATACTATAAATTACTTCCATTAGAAGAGGTTTAAGAGGAAATGTAAGCCCGTTAGTGAAGTAAGCCACATACACAGTAAAGTAACCATCATGAGGGGATATGATCATTTGACCAATAGTAGGAAGTAAAAGTTTATATCAAGAAGACAGACTAAGTTTCTTATGCAACATTTTGAGGTCCCTACAACTTCAAACAAGTGTCACAACCTACAACATCAATAGCTCGACTATGAGTTGAACTATATCGATTAGCGACATGGGAATCTAACATATCAGGTGAGATGTTCATACCTTGAAGAGGGGAACCCCTTTCTCATCTTCAATCCCAAACTCTCCACTCTTTATGAAACCATCTTCATTACCCAACTCAAAAGTTCTCTCTTTCGACTTAGTGAACTCCCCACTCTCCCAAGACTCACAATCATAGACATGGAGGAATAGGTTAAGCCAATCAACCTATAGTGGCAATGATAACTCACCATCTCCCCCTAAAAAGTCCCCTCACGCGCAGAAAAGACACATGAGAGAGAAAGAGGCCAGGTCGAATGATACACTCGACCTACAAATGTGACCTTGTCGTCATCTCCCATTGACGACATCGCCACAATGGAATGGAAGGAGCAAGTTGGGCAAGTCGAGCTATTAGCTCGACCTGCTGCATTGATTGGATTCTTCTCGCCATTAGCGGTGGGAAGCTGGCAAAAAACTAGCAGTGGAGACCTTACGCCACCGCCCTCAACTGAAGACGAATGATGGTTGTCCCTGCCCTTTTCATTACCCTCACTATTTTCTGGAAATTGGATGGTACCAAAGTATTTGACATAATTCCACAATGAAAAATATATTCAAAATTAGAGAAAAATAGAGAAGAATGGGGAGAAGAATGAAAGAATGAAAGAAATAAGGATTTGACTCACCTTGAGAGCCTATTTGAAGGAGTACACTAGGGGGGCAAGTTTTCAAATGAGTAGGGGGAAGGATTTGAACATTCTAAATACCTTCAAACTCCCAAAATCAAATATTTTTATATGGCCCTCAAGGAAAATTAAACTCGGAAAGAAATTTCATATAATCTCTCTTTAAAGAAAGCCTTATCATAGAAGAGATACTCTCAATCAATCGTTTTGATGAGGAAATGGCCCAATTTCTAAAGGCCCAAGGAGGCCCGATACCAATAATCACAATCTATGGGTCGTGAGGCCCAATATGGACTATGCACCAAATTCACTAAATAAAAGTTCAAACTGAAAATTTTATAAATATCCCCATTCACCATTCTAAAAAGGTACGAAATCCATTTTTACTATTAGAAGATTTCCTAACTATGTGCTTTCCATTTTCTTCGAGTTGATTCTGACTCGAGTGTCGGAAGATTTTTGCCGAAACAATCCCAACGCCCCTAACGACTTGTTGTGATGCAGATAGGTACCCCACATCCCAATTACTTTCAGATCAGAAATTAAGGAATTGAGGTGATACCGCATCAATAGTATAATCATATCTTCTCAAAATAACTAGAAACTTCACGTTGTGATTTGGATGAATCATCATAATTTAATAAAAAATTTAAGAAAAGGTCATTTTAGTTTTTAATTTTATTACTTGATTATAATATCTATTTTTTAGTTTAACCTAGTTTCTACGAACTTAACATAATTCTATTAATAATAAAAAAATTATTATTAAAATTTTACGTATTTAATAAAATATTTTTAAAATTATATTATATATTTTTAAAATTTATAATGAGTATGAATTCATAAGTAAATTATATTAATTAATAAAAAGTATCCTATTATATAGTAATTTATAGGACTATGTTAAACTAAAAAATAACTTTTAAAATTTAGTGTTTATTCCACTTTACCCCCTCTACTCATATTTAGTATCACTTAACCCCCATATACTTTTAATTATCTCATTTTATCCCTTGTACTCTCATTCCATCTCACTTTACCCTATTTCTCGTACTCTCATTCTCTCATTTTATCCATTTATACTCTTAAAAATGTGAAATTGCCCTCTAGTAAAATTACTTTAAAATATTATAAATCTAATAGACTTATATTTATATTTTATTTTATTTTTTAACTTAATTAATTGACACTTAAGATTAAATTCAATTTTGAAATTTTATTATACTTCAATTTAATGACTACATTTTGTATTAGCATAGTTCCTATTAAATTTTTATATCGTATGATATTTTTTATTAGTTAATATATTTACTTATAAATTTTCTACTAGTTATAAATAAAAATAGATATATCATATTTTCAAATAGTATTTTGTTAACTAGGTAAAATATTAGTAATAAATTTCTCGAATTATCAAAATTTCATAAAAATATTATTAAATACAAAAAATGTCTTTTTAGGTTTAATTTACTAATAAACTAAAAATGGTCAAATTATAGTAAGTTAACAGATACTATGTTAATTTTTTTTAAAAAAAAATATAGTCATTGAGTATTTAGTTTATTACTATTACATGATTTTAATGAATATTTTTTACTTTAGCATAGTTTTTATGAACATATGATAATTCTATTAATAATAAAACAATTATTAGTAATATTTTATGTATTTAATAAAATATTATTTTATGTATTTGAAATATAATATTATTAGTAATATTTTATGTATTTAAAATATAATATATATTTTTAGATTCATGATGAGTTAAAAATTCATAAGTAATGTGTATTAATTAATAAAAAACGTCCTACTATGTACTAATATAATTTAATAGAAACTATATTAAATTAAAAATAACTATTAAAAAATTTAAGTACAATAAAATTTAAATTAAATTAATGTTAAGTGTTAATTAATAAAGTTAAAAATATTATTAAAACATAAATATGAATATATTAGTATTAAAATATTTTAAATAATTTCACTAAATATAATAGATAATGGCAATTTGGTTATTTCTTAATAGTATAGGGGGTAAAGTGAGACAAAATATAAGTATAATGGGATAAAGTGAGACAATTGAATATACAGATAGAAAAAATAATAGTTAACAAGAGTAGAAAAATATAAAATGAGATTGACCCTTATTTTTAACTATTTCTTTTTCAATCTTTTTGATACATCCAATTTTCGCTATTCTTTCGCAATCAATTTGGAGAATTTGAAATTATTCTTTTCCAATCATTATGATACATCCAATTTTTAGCTATTCCCAACCATTTTGATCAATTTGACATCCATAAAATATTGGAAGCATTTAAAATGCTTACCTTCATTAAAGAAAGATGTTCCCTTTAAGATGTATTCTTCAAAATAAGATTTTTTTATCATCTTACATAAAAGTAATGATATGATACCTAAGTCTCCAAATTTTTCTTTTTTCAACTCTCATTTAACACTTGATCGATCAAAAGCTATAATTATTGAATGGAGCGAGTATATAGTCTACGTGTGTATGTGTGTGTGCATGTCTATATATATATATCCTAATAAATTAAATTGCAGTTCTCAATTGCATCCATTGTGCCCAACAATATATATATATATATATTGTTGGGCACAGTGGATGCAATTGAGAACTGCAATTTAATTTATTAGGAGTATCCATCAAATCAGAAGAACGAGATGTCGGAAAAATAAAATGACACTACATAGAATATAAAATTGCATAGAGATTTTACATGATTCAGCAAATCGGCTTATATCCACGTGAGTTTTCATTCTTCTACTAACAAAAAATTTATCAGTACAAGAAAATATGCCCTTGAGTTTTATGCCCAAATTCAAGAAAAGAAAATCCTTGTATACACTCTAATAGTTACCAAAAAACACTCTCTCAAACCCTTTGTATTGCCCCAAGAGAAAAACCCAAAAGTATTTTTTCACACCCCTCACAATTTGACTATCACTAATTGTTATTTCGAAGTGCCTACATTTGCTCTCTACTTTTCTATCTTTGGATGGTGTGTTTCCTCTTCTTATCACCCCTCTATTTATAGGATGGATGAAGTAAAAAAATATAAATGTGGAATCAGGCGTCAAAAGGCATCTGATTCTTTTGACAAAATTTGGGAGGGCTTGACAGCCCTTATCTTTGAATTTTTTTTTCCTTTTCAATTGTGTGACCCCACATATTTTATGATGGACCCCAACAAATCTCCATCTCCATCACAAAACGCTTTCATTCGCAAACAAAAGCATTGAACACCATTGGCCTTCAATCAATCTACTGCACATATCGAATCAGTAAAGTTCTAACTCTACATTATTCAAATCAGTCAATGCACATGTGCAGTCCTATCAATACCACTAGTTAACTACCGAGAAAGATGACCTCGATCTATCCTTGATGAGTGGATTTTATACCCATTAATTAAGTACCATTTGCTTAATTTTTTGTTTAGTTTTTGAGTGTCTTGTTACTTTTTATGCATTTATTTTAAAATATTGTAGGTAATAGCATAATGAGGTGAAAATGGAAAGAAACATAAAACTTGGTTTAAATTTAGAATAATCCGTTTTTTGTGCTATTGGGGCAGTGTTCGTATTTCAATCATAACTTTTTGCTCCAATATAATTTTGACTTGTTTCTTGAATCATTGGAAATTAAAGAGATATATCTATAATGTTTATATTTACTATGAAATTTAGTTCTTTCTATTTTACAGAGAAAAATTGGGTTAAATAGTCTGCACTTGACTGAAAATGTCTGGTATGACATATCTTGGTATTTTAGGCATAAATCTTTCCACCAATTTCATATTGAGTTGATTAAAATCCCTATCGAAAGACAATACATAGAGGTAAAATTCATATGAAGACACCAAAAGCTAATTTAGCCTAGAAATGGGTGAAAAATTGGTTGGAAGAGAATATAAGTGCAACAGAGATCGAACTTGGACAGCAAGAACAGCGCCTAGGCGCTGCCCTGTAGCACCTAGGTGCTGCAATGTCTGTCTAGGACTGAATTTGCAGAACCTAGGTGTCGAAAATCAGTGCCTAGCGCTGCCCTCACTGGACTGCAAAGTGATGCAGCACCTAGGCGCTGCAAATTGGCACCAAGGCGCTACCAACCGAGCAAGTAAGGGCAAATTGGTATTTTATGCCCTCTTTAGGGTATCTCCCATCAAGTTTAAGTATTCCAAAAGCCTCCATATCAGATTTGTAGAGAGGTAGAGAGGGAGAGAAGAGAAAAACAAGCCAAGAAAGAAGAAGGGGAGAATTCTTCCATGATTTCTGAAGAAGACATCAACAAGGGAAGAACTTCATCCTCTTTCTAGTTTCATTTCATTGTCCTCTTTCTTTCTTTCATTATGTGTATGAATGTTGTTAATTTGTATTTCATTTTCATCATGAATTAATTTCTTTTTCTAGGGTTGTGATGTAATCTAATTATGATGTTTTGAATAATTGTATCAATTCAATTCTTGATTTGATTTTCAAGTTGAGTTTTCTACATTGTTCTTAATGCTTTCAATTACTTGGCCACTAATTGAATGATTTGCTAATCATATTGAACTGGGAGGTGATATATGTGTCTAGTTCTATGTGTAGAAAATCATAAATTGCATGTAAGATAGAAATATATTTACATGATTTGTGTAGTCTTGTTGGAGATCCATAGAACCTAATGAATTGTTGATTGTTGTAATTCACATAGGAATATAGTGGGTTAGCAATTGATGATATTTTCATTAGACCTTGGAGAGGCTAGTGGATAATTTAGGGATTCTCGATTATCACTTGGGAATTAAATTGAGATTGATGAGATGAATTATTCAATTCGAACTAATTATGGTGAAATCATAACCCTAGGCTTTTTAAGTTAGTGAATTTTATCTTTAAATGCTTTCTATCATTTATTTAGTTTAGTTGAATTTAGTTTATAAGCAAAAATACAAAAATACATTCATTTAAATAAAATTAGAGTTGACATAATTTCGGTACTTAATAATTCAACAATCCTCGTGGGAACGATAATATACTTATCATTTTATTACTTGTATACGATAATGTGCACTTGCGTTCACGAATTTTCACAACAATCCTCTCACCCTCTCATCCAGTAGGATTTTTCCAAACCTGTCTGCTGTCTAAAAGTCTTCCAGCGCCCTTCATTTCTAATCATCCTTTGAGATCACCAAATGATACAAATTTTCATACTTCTTCCCTATCATTAGGACCCTTTTGTCATATGTGATTTTTAAGATTTCATCTCCAACTGAATATCACGGACCCTAGAATCCAACTGGATCAAGAAAATTAGATTCATTCGCATCTTTAGGACATAGGCCACACCACCCAAAGTACAATTCACTCTATCAACCATTTTTATTTTTCCCACTCTAAATACCATGATTCTACAAGTAGAACCATCACCCAAGGACAAAGTATCTACCCTCTTTAATTGAAGTGAATCAAAATAATCCTTTCTGGAGTACACATGTATCACGCATCCCGAATCTAAGATACATCTATCTCGAGAAGAAGTATCCATATATGTGGAGACTATGAGAATATCATTATCATATATCTTTGTTATTGCCACATTTTTATTGTCACATTCATCATACTTATCTTTCCTTATGTAAAGATATTTTTTCTTGAAGTGGCCTTCCTCTTGACAATTAATGTTGACCAAGCCTTTTCCCATAGCCTTTGGACCTGTCCTACTGTTCACAGATCCACCACCAGATCTTCTCTCATTCCAATTCATGCCCTAAGCAACCAAAGAAAAATCTTGTCCCATATCCTGGTTTGCCTTCTTTTATTTTTCATGGATCAACAATAATGCTTTTACATACTCTAAGTCCAGTGTGTCTTTCTCGTATAGCAATGCCATCACTAGACTATCTTATAAATCAGGGAGTAAGGTAAGAAGTGAAAAAGTTTTATCTTCTTCTTCAATGTTCACATCAAATTTTCGCAGTTGATCCACCAATCCGTTAAACTGATTCATGTGATTCATAAGACTCTCACCCTCCTGCATCTTTAACCTATATAATTTCACTCTTTTTGCCCACATCTTTGGTGTCGAATCTTCATAATCATCATCCATAACATTATTGATATATTATCGACAATACAAAGTCGAATCATCCTAATACAATGCGACTCTAAAACTTCGCACTATGCATCTTTCATATCCATTGGCTTCCCTCATTTCCTACAACGCCACTACTAAGCCCTGTTGAATTTGAAGATCCTTCACTATTCTTTGCGAAATAGTGAAATTTCCTTTGTTGTCAAACTATTTCACATTGAATAGATTTTCCATTGACATGTCCATCCTAATAAATCAAATCTTATAATTTAGCCTCAACCAAATAGCTCTCATACCACTTGTTGAACACAACAGAAATAATTGATAATTTATGATTTAATTTATTAGGAGTATCCCACAAATCACACCAACAAGATGATGACAAATATAATGGCACTAGATAGAATATAAAATTGCACGGAGATATTATGTGGCTCGGCAAATCTATCTACATCCACAAGAGTTTTTGTTCTTCCACTAATAGAGAATTTACCAATACAAGAAAATATACCCTTGAGATTTATGCCCAAACTCAAGAAAAGAAAATCCTTTTACAACTACTCTAATAGTTTCCAAAGAACACTCTCCCAACCTCTTTGTGTTGCCCCAATAGAAAAACCCACAAGTGTTTTCCTACACCCCTCACAACTTAACTCTCACAAATTGTTCTTTCTAAATACTTACATTTGCTCTCTATTCTTCTCTCTTTGGTTGGTGTGTTTCCTCTCCTTCTCACCCTCTATTTATAGAGCTCATTCAAACCTTCGGGAATCTTTTGACAGTTACTTTCTTAATGTATAAAATGAAGAAAAAAAATAGCAACGTGGAATCAGGTGCCGAAAGGCGTTTGATTTTTTTGACAATTTTTTTTTTTTGGGGGGGGGGAGGGGAAGGTTGTTAGACTTTTTTCTCTTTTTCAAATGTGTAGGCCCATATATTTTACTGTGGACTCCAATATATATAGTGTCTCAAAAACCCTTCATTTCAAGAGTTGAGACCAAGATGAAGATTGATATATATAGTTTCCATAGAGCTAATTAAGTTTTCTTCTCCTACCCCTATTCAACTCAAAGACGTTGAACGCTCTTTCAAGTCCAAATATGTTGCACTTTAGTACAAATATAATTAATGCAATTATATAACCAAGATCATCATGTAGATTTGTCAAGAAATAAATTGAATACTAAATCGAAAGTGTACTTTAAATCTATATTGACACATATATGAATCTATACTGGATTAATGTCTTCCACAGTCAAATATCCTTAAGGGTTCAATAGGTTCTCACTCTTAAATGGGGATAAATGAAAAGAACTAGAATGATTGATTTGACTTGGGGGCTAAAACACTATAATGTTCCTTATATATTATGTCAAATAGAAGCCCATCAATCCTATTTTTACTAGTATTAGGTCTCTATACATTGCGAAACCTATACCCAATTGATATTTTTAGAGTCCAACTAATAAATCACTTATTTGTCTCTATCAAAGTAGATAGTTTATAATATAATTGTTATTTATATATGTAAGCCCATATTAAGAAATTAAATAAAACCCAACAATCTCCCACTTGGTCTACATATGTTATCCGATACATTGATATTATAAAATCTTGAGTGCGCGCTGAAAATGCTATCTATCCTTAAAATATCTTATTACTTATAATCTGGTCTATTTCCTATATCAGCACTGAATCAAAGCGACCTTTGTTACGTTTATTCATAATTAGACCCATCAATAATCACGATATCAACATATTTAATGACAGATCGAGTATGGATGTGTGGCATGGAAATTACATGCAATAAGATCTTAAACATGCCAATTTTTAACTGATCATACTTTATTCATTATGAAATCATGCAAATTAAAAGTCTAAAAATAAAGCATATTATTTATTCTGCAAAAAATAAACCCGAATTGTATCTAAACTAAAAGAACATCAAAATACAAACTCCCACTGGATATGCACATCAAATAATACAACACCTTATGAGCAGTGTGCTCATAAAACACCTTGGGTAGTAAACCCTAGGTGAGCAGTTTGTCTGTATATGTTCTGTAGATACTTGATGACTTTGAATTCTTTCCATATAATAACAAGAAACTTGAAGTTTATGTGCCTCAACTTCGAAGAGCTTATGTTGTTGATGGAATATGGTAAAGCCAATTTATTGTCACAATATAACTTTAGAGCTATTTCAATACCATCCACAACATGCAGCCTAGTGCCAAATTTTCGCAGCCATATCCTAATCAGATGCCTCATAACAGGCTAGAACTCAGCTGCCATAGTGGAAGAAGCTATGAATGTATGCTTAGCACTTTTCCAGGAAATAGCTCTTCTAGCTAGCAATTAAGTATAGCCCAAAGTGGATCTGGATCTCTCACTATATAGGCATCCAGTAATCAGAATGTCGAATGATATCCCAAAATATTTGATTTCTGATAAGTAAGCATATTATATTTTGTTCTTTGTAAACACCGTATATCCCTTTTGGTTGCTTCCCAATGATCTATTCCAGGGTTACTTAAATATCTGTCTAATATTCCATATGCACATTATATATGGATGTATACATACTTAAACATACATAAGACTTCTTATAGTTGGCGCATAAGGAATCTTTTGCATCTCTGTCACTTTAAACTCATTCTTAGGGCACTCGGTGAGAATAAACTTGTCATATTAGTAATGGGATTATCCACACTAAACCTATGGTATATACAATTATCAATTTTATTTACCTCAAATCCAAATGAGATAATAACTTGATGAAAATTGTAATACCTTTAACGGAAAGCCAACTCCAAATTAAAATGAGCTACAACTACCATAATGATTCTAAAGAGTTTTTTGATAAAATGAGCTATCGCTTTGATTAAAACCTTGTTACTAATGTAAGTTTCTGTCCTTAGTACTTCTCTTAGGTATTTTTCAGTAAAGAAAAATGACTGATCATACTTTTTACAATGTCTTTAAGTGTTTTATTTCATGTGTTTTGTACCATATAAACAGCTATGCAAGATTTTATTATACGAGGCAATTATATCCAAATATAGGTTATCATCAATGATGAAGAACTAATACCAATAAAATTTGAATCTTGAGAAAGACTAAATTTACTATTTCTAAATGAACAAAAATAACTAAATTTGTCCAAAATGAAAATAGAAATCATACTCCATCTAATGGATGGTACTGTATGTCTTTTCTTCCAAATAAAATAACCAATCATTAATGATAATCTAAAAATCCATATAGCCTCAACTGTAATTATTTCGCCATAGCCCACATTTATATCTTTTAGCATCACTTGGTTATTGGCTCAACAAGCAACCATGCATTGACACACTTATGTAAGTAATATAACCAAAATCTACCCACCAAGTATGTTTAAGTATAAAACTAAATTAATTGCAGAACAAACTAAAGTGAGAAGCAAACCTTAACAAGCTATTTGATGCACTTGGGACATTCATTTTTTCACCTCCTTGTAGAAGTAACAAGTAAATTCTTGATCATGTTCCTTTTGCAATTTTTATTATGGTGTCCTAACTGTAGCTTAATTTTATTTATGCTGAGGGGTAGTTGTTAAGTGAGCACTTTTAGTCTTTTTTCGCTCAAATCTTTCTTCTTCTTGCACAATGAGATATGAACTCAATAAGAATCCATTTGTCATTTAGGGTGTTATCACTCACTTTAAATTGACCATATTGTGCAGGAAGAAAAATAAAACCACATGCACGAGCAAGTCCTCAGACAACTCTAACTTTAGCGTCTTTAGTTTGGAGGTCAGATTAGACATTTCCATAATGTACTCTCTTATGTTCCCTTTTTCCCTTATACTTTATTGAAACAAGGTTAGCCAAAAGGGTACTTATTTTAACCAATATCATTAAGGAGCTTCTTAGCAATATCCTCCTCAAACGTATTACCCCTAAATATTTCTAGAATGATACACTTTATAATCATAAGACTCATGCAGTTAGAACGATCCCACTTTTCAAAGTCCATTTAACTTTAAGGGAACTACCATTAGTGAGAATAAGAAATCATTATGTCTGAAGCACAAGGTAAAGATCCATGCACCTGTGAACAGTCATAATATTCTCTTTTAAATTCTTGAAGTTAGTGCCTTTAAATATAAATAAAATTAATGTTGGCCGATATTATACAAATATAAGTAAAAACTTAATTCAGAGAACAAAATCAAACAACATGCTCATAAATATTCATGTCGTAACATAATCATAAAAAATTCATATTTATACATGACATAATTAAGTAATGGTGGGCAAATGATGAGATACCTAATACAACATTGATATTTTGTTTTTGGACAGAAACATCAACTGTAAGTGATGCTCTCAATATAGCAATCTAATACTAATATTTAATCCTATCAAATAATAACCTTCATTTAGGTCGATTATTGCTCACATGAAAAACTTAATAATCATCACATATTTATTACCATAGGTATGTCTGTTATTTAGCCAAACAAATAATCTTCCTTTGCGCCGATCATTATTTGTATAAACAATAAACATATCTCAATATCCCAAAATAAATAAATCTACACAATAAAGGTTACTTTGGCAATGTATTGTTTCAATTAATATATTTTGAAATATCACAAGTAGAAATAAAATATAATCCTAATTTTACATCTCATGGCTATCATATGGCCAAATAATAATCTTCCTTTGGGCTATTTATTATCTGCATAGATATAGATATAATGCAAATCTTTTATTTGATATCTAATATTTCAAAAACTAAATTTAGATAATAGGGTTACTTTGGTGACATATAATTTCAATTTATCTCAAAATATAAGATAAGATTTGCTAACTAAAATAAATAATAAAAAATATTATTTCATTCATCAGGATTATAACTGAATTAGGTCGCATTCTGTACGGATCAGACTTAAATCGAATTTGGACTCAAATCTAATCTAGTTCTTATGGATTGTAGTAAGTCCTATCTACTTTATGACCCAATAAAATGAGCCTAAATAATAAACTCAAATTTCAACCTTATTTGAATTTAAAGCCCAAAAAACCAAATTATGCCATAATCCAACACCAATTAGATTCAAAGCCCAGAAAACAAATTAGACCTTAAATTTAAATGTATCTGAATTGAGTCCAAAATAAATCAAGCCCAATATCCAAATTTTAATTTAAGCCTAAATACAATTTACTTTAAAACTAAAGCCCAGGTAAGATTTCATATTCTTCATCCTTCACCAAAAAGCCACAATCACTTCCAGCCTAACCTTTTCGTAGCCACTAGCCAAGACTGCAACAACCAATCACCACTGCCCCATCACTGTCATCGGCCGCCGAAAAATTGATACATATTAATTGCTAGAGAAAAAAAGAAAAAGAAAGGGCACAACTGCGGGGTTTCTTGTCGACGCTACTATTTTAGTGGTGGGTTATTGTGGATGTTGAGGGGTAGTGGATAAGCGATGGGGCACGACCCTGAAGCCAAATCGGTCGTGCCCCTTCCCCATCGCTGCCATAGGGTCATTTTTCTATTTGTTTTCTTTTATTTCTTTTGTAACAACATAAATACAAGCAACAAGCTCCAACAATTTAAAATAATAATTCACAAAATTGATTCACAAATTTTATTTTTAAATTATCATTTTCGCATCATTTTGGAAAAAATTAAAGCAACAATTTTAGAGATGATATTGAATTTGTAATTTCAGAAAAGTTGAGTCCATAGAGATCATAGCACCATCAAAGTCCTAATTTCAACACATTAATTTTATAGAAAATGGTCTAAATCAAATCCTCAAAAAATTATTGTTTCACTAAAAGTAAGTACCAATTGAAAAATTGGTAATTTCACAAAAATCACTTATTTCTCCTTTCAAAATTTTATGAAAATAATCAATTAAAGAATATAGAAAAACTTCTTGATAATCTAACATAAACTGCTCTGATACCACTTGTTGGAATTTAATATAAATATGATTAACACAATCATATAACCAAGATCGCCATGTAGAATTATCAAAAAAATGAATTAAATACTAAATCAGAAGCGTACCTTAAACACATATTGATGCATATATGAATCCATATTGGGTAATACATAAATTTATACTGGGTTAACATCTTCCACAACCAAATTTTCTTAGGTGGCCCATAGGTTCTCACTTTGAGATGGGGATAGAAGAGAAGAGCTAGAATGATTGATTTAACTTGGAAACTATAACCTTATAATGTATATTATATACGAGGTTAAATAGAAGTTCATCAATTCTAATTGACTAGTATTGGGTCTTTACACATTGCAAAGTTCATACCCAATTGATATTTCTGGAACTCAACTGATAGATCACTTATTTGGCTCTATTAAATTAGATAGTTTATAATATAATTATTATTTATATATGTAAGCCCACTTTGGGAAATTAAAGAGCTCACTATCAGATACATTAGTCTAGTTTTATTCCCTAGCTGGAAAGATGAAAGGCCAGAGTTTAGTTGATTGTAATGACGAGCGAGTTTTGTATATAGAAGCTAATGCCGATGGCAAGATATCAGACATACTCAGATGCCCAGAAGTAGGACTCTTGGACAACCTTATTCCATACAAAAACCAACGGCAATGCTTCAAGGGTTGAACAACGATTAGCCATTCAGGTTAACTTGTTCAATTGTGGATGAATTGCCTTTGGAATATGCATTTCACATAGGATTGCAGCTGGTTACACTATCAAATGCTGGGCAACAATAGCATTTCACCTAAGAGAAACGTGGTTTCCCTTGTGTTCAATTCAGCCTTTCTTTTTCTATCCCGACCTGATTTTAGGCCAAAATATGGAAATCCATCTGTCCAGCCTCCTCTTCTAAGGCTTTCTGCAAAAAGGTTTTTTTTTTTAGTGTCTCAACAATAGACTCTCTCAAAGTTAAAGCGATTCATCACACTTGTGACTTCGTTGTATATCCTACTTGTGGGGAGGTTTTGTCGGTGTTTTTGTGGGAGCATCTTATGGTGACAAAAGACCTCGATAAATCTTGCACATTAGTTGTTTTTCGTATCCAATAAACTAAAGGGGTAGTGTTGGTGAGAGCTGAGATTGGATTGAGTTGGTAGAGAAGTTGAGGGCTGAATTCAGGAAAATCGACAACAAGTACATAAACAAGTTGTTTGGCTTTTCAATCTTGCTAAGGAGAATTTCATGGAGATCAAAGAACTGTTGGCACTTGGGAATGTTGAGGTTATCAGATTTAATAGTTATTGTAGATTTCCTTTTTAGGATGCAGATTTTGGATTAGGGAAGGTTGTTTGGGTGACTAGTGTTAGTGCTAGGAGTAAGGATTGTGTTTTTCTATTCGATTCCATGCAGTCAGCAGGAAGAATTGAAGCATGGATTGTGATTGTTGATCAAGAAATGGAAAGACTTCAACAAGACTTAAGTTACGAGGGTTTTACTTCATTTTTTCCTTATAGATTCAAATCTATATAAGCTCTCGTATGTAGGAACAAAATTTAGCATTAAAGAATTTTATCTTTTCCACGTGAATTTTAGTGCAAGTCCACGTTCTTGGCTCTAGCTTTTTTATTTTCATTACGAGTCCACATAGCCCCCCATCTCAAGTCAAAAATTGATCTAATGTGGAATATCAAAATATCAACATAATTTTTGGTGATTTAGATATAAATAAAACATATTCAATTTATTTATATTGTAGAGAAGAGAAAATGACCTTGTTTTACATATCTTTTTTTTTTCTTACTGGACTAGAATATCAAATATTTTAGAAGATTGTCTTTCCAAAAATTGTATATTTAGAAAACTCTTTCATTTATTGTCCTAAAATAGACTATACCCATATTCAGACACTTGACCCAACTAAATTCAGCTAACTCAAAAGTGCATGAATAAGTTCTTCCTAATACTATTTAAGCCAAATCACTTGAATGGCAATATCATATAGTCCCCCACTCTTCAAGTTCACTTCAACAAGATTAGTTTTTGTTATAATATGTTTTCGTCTTAATTAATTCGATTAAACAGTATACCAGATTTGTTATGTTTCAATTAATCTTTGAACAAAGATTAGAACATAAAGCGAAATGCACAGTGAAATTTAAAATTAACACCAGCAATTTTATCAAGGTTTGGATATAAAATATACTACTCCTCAAGGCCACACTTAGAAAGAAAACAATTCACTATCAATAAAGTTTAATACAATTTGGACTTATAAAACAAAACCAAAGACTCTCTCTTTATTTTGATGTCATTCTTGTATTGCTTCACTGATGGACTTGTTTGTGAGAACCCTTCAACTTGAATCTATCTCGTTAAACTCCCTTCAATGTTGACCATTGTCAAATAGTAGAGCGCTCTCTCCCGAAGGATATTCGGTGTGTTGTTCTAATATAGTCTGTAACATACTTAAATCTCCAGTGCTGGCTTAAAACTCGAACTTCAATCACAATCTTTGATGAACATTGGAGAGAGAATCGACTGACTTTAATATCTAGATTTCTTCTCAAAAATCAGCAGCATATACTATCCTATGTTTATATTTAAATACACAAAACACTCTAGTTGATTCCTTAAACTAATACATAGAAAGATTTCTAATCTATTACAAAGATTTTCTCTCCAAAACTCTTCTATGTACAGATGTGTATAAATTTGAATTTTGAAATTCAAGATTACATCAATTTCTTACTCTAAATAGTGAATCACGACTTCTTGGAATGGTAGTAAATCTATCAAATCTCTTCTTGATAAGGTAAGTCCATAAGTTATGGCTCTGCTACTCAAGCTTCTAGTCCTTTGGTATTTTTGGCCAAAAAGGGGAAGTCAGTTGCTGTTGCAGGGGCTACAGAAGTAGGGACTTCTGGTGCAGGGGGAGTTCATGCTGAAACTAGAGTTGCAGCCGCTGTAGAGATTGAAGAAGAAGTATTGGATGTTGATACTCAATAGGCTGGTGAAGAAAATGTTGATGCTGAAAAAGAAGTTTGATTATAGCTTTGTTGTGTGATCAAAATTGTGATTAAAATTGTTAACTATTTTTGATGTTTTGAAAATTTTGTTTGATTTGCTAGGGGAGGTATTTTCAAAGTAAAATTTATGCCTGTAATAGTGGTAACTCTTCTTCCTTTCCAATTGGATATAGATTTATTAGAAGACATCTTGTAAATTTATTTCCATAAATATTACAAGCTTACCTTTAATAAATCAATTCAATATGGTAAGTATAAGAGTTTGATTCGTACAAGAAAATAAATAAACAAGACTTAGTTTAGCATTAAAACTCTTGTTAAATATGAAAAACATAACGTACAAGACTTAATAAATTAAACTTACTATTTTGATCAAATAATGCCAATTAAATGACTAAGTCACATAGACTTAACAATCTCCCCCATTGGCATTTTTTATCAAAATCAACAATCTTACCTTAGTATCTGAAAATAGGTTCAAGTATGTATGTTCCATCAAGAAATATCATATAAGAAATTTAGTTCCCAAAACCTATGTTCGAACATGAAACTGGACATGACATTGAATAACATACTAAGGCAGATAAAACAATGTTCAGGGGTAATCAAAACTATCCAAGGGAATTGGTTCAATAGCAGCAGCAGCTTGGGAAGTAGAGCTTTTAAGTTGGGCAATAAGATGTAGAACTTTTTTTCCTTAGTCTGCCATTCTTTAATTTGTTGTCTTGCTGTAAGTAACTGTCTCTCCAAATAGCTCAAAAGATCCTCAGAAGAGGATGGAGCAGCAAATGTTTCAGGCCGTGTTCCAACAGAAGATGGAACAGGAGTGGGTAAATCATCCATATGTCCCTTAAACTTACCAAGCTTAGTAGAAACAGAGTAATCAACTCTAGGATATTCAAGTTGTTATGTCCTAAACTTTTTAAAGCCTTAAGAAACCAACACATTGTAAATTAGGGAAGAAAATGGTAAATGACCTGCAATAATCTTAACCTCGGCATGCTTGGCAATTTTTCTCATGATGTGTCTGCCTAGGTCATAAGGATGCCCCGTCCTAATATAGTAAAGCAATACAACCTGATCCTTAACAATCACTATATGATTGGTTGTGGGAGTATAATTAGTCACTGCTGCCTTGTGAAAAATGACATATTTAATAGTCAATTTGGCAGCAGGAAAAGTTGAAGAATTTCTAGGCCAAGCATTCAAACTACCTCTAGTCAACTCTCTAATGATCATATCTAAATCTATTAGTAACTCGGCAAATTCAACCTGAGGGGTACCCAAATAATCACTCACCATTTGAGCTGAAAAGAAATAAACCTTATCCTTAACATAAATATGACCAAATTTACCAGAATCAGCCTTGTTAATGTTCGAATGCAGATTGCAACAAAATTCCTTAGCAACCTTAGGAACATAAAGTTTAATATCTTTGGCAGAACCAATCAACTGCCTATCAATCAAAATTAAGTCCAAGCCTCGATCCTCAAAATCACTCAACCTAACTTACCTTTCAGACCATAGTTTCCATTATAAAATAAATTCCCACATTTTCTTTGCTTAATCGGAATAAAATTTATGAGATATAATTTTTCTTAACTCAATTATGTCACCTTCAACTTCCATCTCATTTCCTTGAGCAGATTCCTCAAAAAAATTATCAGAAACAGAGACATGAATATTACCTTGAGAATTGAATTCTTCTGGATGGTCATCAAAATCAGGTCCAGAAATAACTGGAATTTATGTTGTTCATCCTCTTGTTCGAACAAGAATTCAAACAGGAACACTACCAGTGCTACCTTACCGCATTATGAATTCCACATAATCAGAGGATGTGGAGATACAGGTAGTGGGTTAAGAAACAGAGTCCGGAATAGGGTGAGCTTTCTCTCTAATAGGTTCAGTGATTTGCCTTTGTTGAAAGTCCGTCAATATTTCAGCTACTTCATTGGTATTGGCAAGTGATGTTGCTGGAGTATGGAATGAATAGCTTCTTTGAATAGGTTCAGTGAGTTGTTCTTTCTCAGCAACCGGTGCATTTCTGTGAGCTTCAGAGGTGATTTCTAGCTGTAGATATTCAATAGCTAAGGGCACAGCATGAACATCTATCTTTATAGGAATTTCTGGTGCCGGAGATGTGCCTGCAGCAGTAGCATGTTGTCTTTCCCTTTTGGCTCGAGTTTCAAATAACTCACCTCTCTATTTTTATTTCTCTGTACACAATCTCTTTTGCAGTTGGGCTATTATTTCTTCTTGTGATCCTACCATATTATAACTGATACAAGAACAACAAAGAAAGCAAAAGAGAGAGGTAAAAATAGTTGAGAAAATTTTTACGGTTGTAACTCTAGGGTTTGCTGGAGATAGAACAACACTGGGGTTAAAAATACTATTTATACACTACAGAAAATAATTTCCCACCAAAATGGAAGAGTCCTTAAATGCAAAAATTACTTTCAAATTCGATTCTCAACTTTTGGAGTAATCTTCCTCTCCCAAACATAAGTTTTTTACTTGCACTAAGAGTCTAAGAAATAGGAATTTAGATAAATCAGATTTGTACCAACTTAGTAATCGAATAACTTCCATATTTATCCAATTATTGATGCACGAGAAAATTAAAATAAAATCCTAAAAAGATATGCCTATGACGTATTCCATCTCATGTAAATCATAAATCAAAATATGCTAAAGATAAATATAAAATTATTTAGATTTCAAATCTCATAATTCCAAGACATCAATCGAGAAATTCAACCTTTGATCTATTTTGACAATAAACTAAGAATTCCTTCAGTTTTTCATTCCACATTTTTTTTATTATGATCACAGGAAATTGTTCAATCAAGAACTGAATTTATGAACCATCTTTTTTTTTATATAAATAATGTTCAATACATTGTTCTAACATGCATTGAAAACAATAACTTAGCCAGTCAGTTGCTTTCACTCAAAAACTTAGGGAAATCTTTTCTCATGGTAGATCATTCTCTAGATATTAGTGATACCTAGTCCTGGATTACTCACGAGTGGCTTTCACTCCTAAAAATAGATAGATTTTTATGTCAAAGGCCTCCAAATTCTTAGTTTTAGAAAATTCTAGAACAATTAATAATGGAATTTATTTTTGAAGTCTACTCAAGTTCAAGGTCAAAATAATTAAAACTGTTATTCAAAATTGAGATTTCAGAATTTAAAAATATCGAAATCTGATCATACTAGACTTTCAATGCAGTATGCCTAATACAAGTCCTAGCATGAGATGCATGAATCAATAAATAAAAACCAAGTCCTATCAGTTATGTCCTAATAGAGCACTGGAACACAATCTACATGTGATAGTGTGCAATATGGTGTTCCAACAACAGACTGAACATGACATTATAGAATGCAAATACCTAAGGATTTTTTTAATATAGTGAATCTCTGTACATAAATAGCCTTGGTAAAGATGTCAGTCAATTGATTTTTTGTCCTCTAGTGTTGAACTGGATTTTTAGAAATATTTATAACAATTAGGTTATCACAAAACACATTACTAAAATTTGCACAATTCTATAGTGAATAAGCATTTACTTCATCTACAGGAGTTGTGAACAATAATTCCCATGTACAATATACTTAGATTCAACAGTAGATAGGGATACACAGTTTTGTTTTTTACTAAACTAAGATATAAGATTATCACCAAGAAATAAACAACCACCTGATGTGTTTTTTTCTATCATCTACGTCACCAGCCTAGTCAGCATCACAGTAACCTGCAATATTGGAATTAGTGTCCTTGGAATACCATATGCCATAGTCAAATATACAATTCACATGTCTAATGATCTGTTTAACTGCTTTCAGATGTGAGTCCTTAGGAT
Organism: Paulownia fortunei; assembly: GCA_019321725.1. Lineage (NCBI taxonomy): Eukaryota > Viridiplantae > Streptophyta > Magnoliopsida > Lamiales > Paulowniaceae > Paulownia > Paulownia fortunei. Next base: position 15,827,458 of record CM033112.1, on the reverse strand, counting down.
TATATTGGTACCTATCACAAACACCTACACTAAAGGAAGTTTCAGTCCTAGAAGCAGTAAGATACAAAAGACTTCCAATCATGCTTCTGTACAGTGATGTTACAACAGATATTCCAACATCATCTTTGGACAATCTAGCATTAGTGCTCTTAGGAGTTCTAATGTGTTTAGTGTTCTCTAGTCCAAATTTCTTCACTAGGTTTTGTACATATGAAATAAAAATCCCACCATCAAGTTGCTTGATTTGTAAACCTAGAAAATAATTTAACTCACCAACCATATTCATCTTGAACTCTTTAGACATTTATTCAACAAACTCATCAACATTATGCTTAGAGGTTGACCCAAAAACTATGTCATTCATATAAATTTATGCGATGATCAAACTGGTGTTCGAACATCTAATGAATAAAGTTTTATCAGCTCCTCCTCTCTTGTAGCCCTTATTGATCCAAAAGTTTGTCAAATGCTCATACCAAGCTCTAGGAGCTTGTTTCAGTCCATACAATGCCTTTTTCAATATACAGAATGATTAGGATGATGTGGATCCTCAAAATCATTAGGTTGTTCTACATAGGCCTTTTCTTTCAAAAACCCATTCAAAAAGGCACTTTTGACGTTCATTTGATAGAGTTTGGAATTTATCAAGTATGAAATAGTCAAAAGTAACCTAATAAACTCTAATCTAGCTACAGAAGCAAAGGTTTCATCAAAATCAATTCTCTTAATTTTTTTGTAACCTTGTGCAACCAACCTGGCTTTGTTCCTTATAATATTCTCAAACTTATCAGTTTTGTTATTAAATATCCATTTGGTACCTATTATATTAGAGTTTTTAGGTTTAGGAACTAGAGTCCATACATCATTCCTAACAAATTAACCTAATTCCTCTTGCATAGAATTGACCCAAAATTCATCTTTCAAGGCTTCTTTGATATTTTTTGGTTCAATAGAGGAAGTGTAGCAAATGTACCTCACCATGTCTCTATAATTGAGTTTAGGCTTTTGCCTTGTCCTCATCCCATCAGTAAGGATTCCAATTATCTGATCTGAAGGATGATCTTTTTGAATTCTGGCATGTGGATCCCTTTTGGGTAAATCTATCTCATCAGAATTATCTGTTCCATCTAATGTTATCACATAATCTGGAACATCATAGTGAACATACTATTCCTCTGACTTTAAAGAGTCCGGTGGATTATATGTTTCCTTAGTCAGACTATCAATTTTCTTTTCTAAGGAAAATTCTGTAAAATCAGAAAAGTCATCAAAAATCACATTAGAAGATTTCATAACTGCATGAGTCCTTATGTTAAACACACGAAATGCTCTATTATTAGTGGAATATCCTATAAAAACTCCTTCATCACTCTTTGCATCAATCTTTCCTAAATTTTCACGGTCATTAAGTATAAAACACTTAGCACCAAACACATGAAAATATTTGAAATTTGATTTCTTACCTTTTCAGATTTCTTAAGAAGTCTTACCAAAACCATTTCTTAAGTAAACTCTGTTAGATATGTAACAAGTAGTGTTAATGTCTTCATCCTACAAATTTTGAGTCAACTTCTTAGAGTTGAGCATGACTTGAGCCATTTCTTGCAAAGACCTATTCTTTCTCTCAACCAAACCATTCTGTTGAGGAGTCTTAGGGGCTGAAAATTTATGAGTTATACCATACTTATCACAATAGTCAGCAAAAATAGTGTTTTCAAATTCCTTCCCATTGTCACTCTAATCTTAACAATTTGACTAATTTCACTATTTTTCTCAGTTTTTAATCTTGCACAAAGTTTAAGACATGAAAAGTGTCGTATTTTTCTCTCAAAAAATCAACTCAAGTATACCTAGAGAAATAATCTACACAAACAAACACGTATTTCTTACCACTGAAGCTTTCAACCTGCATAGGACCCATTAGATCCATGTATAGAAGTTCCAGATTCCATGATGTACCTACATGTTGGAACATAGAATGGGACACACATTTTTGTTTGCCCAATTGACAAGGACCACAGACACTATCTTTTTTCTTACTCAGTTTTGGCACTCCCAAAACTGAACCTGCATTCACAAGTTTAGTTAAGCTTTTAAAATTTAAGTGTCCAAGTTTCTGGTGCCAAATCTCAGTCTCATCATGTGTGATATTCAAACAGGCCATCTAATGTTCTAGCAAGTAACAATTATCTATTGACCTTTTACCTGTCATAACACAATAGTTAGTATTATCAAAAACCTGACATAAATCTTTTGTAAAACGAACAAATAGATTTTGATCACATAATTGACTAATACTAATCAATTTTTTTCTTAAGGCCTTCAATCAATAACATATTCTTGAGCCTAGGTAAACCTTTAACATCAAGTGTACCTTTACCAAGAATCCGTCTAGACACTCCATCCCCAAAAGCCACACAATTTTTCTCAATACTTTGAAAGTTTGATAAGTTGTTTTTATTACTAGTTATGTGCCTAGAACAACCACTATCAAAGTATCATATATTTGCAACATTACACCTAAGATCAGACTTTCTAATCCAAATTTCACATGAAAAATCATCTTTTAGTTAGATTTTAATCTTTAGTGTCTATTTAGAAGAAGATTTTGGCCCATGTTCTAACTTTCCAGAAGATTTTGAAATACTTAGAACATATATGACTAGGAATATGACAATAATGACAGATTGGTACAAATCTTTTTGGCCAAGGATTTTTAAAAACCTTTTTCTTACCATAATCAAAGATGGATAGTTTTGCTATAGTACTTTTCACAAATTCAATCTTTGATTTATGATCCTTCTTTGTGTTCGAACACTCACCAATTTCCTCCAACTTGTCCAGTAGAGAGAATCTCATCAAGTTTGGCTTTACTAGTGTTCATTCTAAACAAAGAGACTTTAGTCCTTTCTAGCTCAACAACAGTGTTATTGAGCATCTTATCTTTTTCAGCAATCTAAAATTTGAATTGGTCCAATTCGTGTTGTAACTCAGTTGTCTAACATGTCAACTCAATAATTTGTCCATCTAATGACTTGTTTGTCTTACAAACTTCAAGCCATTGTTGGTACATTAGTTTGCACATTGTTTAAATATGCTTATCACTTGGCTCATCTTTGTCACTACTGCATTCAAAAACCTCATCACTTAAAAAGCTTTGAACAACCTTTTATTTACCTTTTAAAGCAGTGTCAATACTGGCTTTAGAAATACGCGATGTTCCAACTAGTGTTTGAATATGACTTGTGACATAACATTTTCCAGACTAGATAATTACATCTTGTTTAGCTAACAGAGTAACATGGTTGCTCACAACATCATCATTTTCTTCCTGGTTATTATCTGAATCAGCATCACTCCAAATTATATTTAGTGATATTCTTTTTTTCTTGAGAGTGTTCACACATTCTGATTAAATATGTCCATACCCTTCACACTCTCTACATTAGATTCGTTTGTCTTTTCTGCTACTAGAAAATGAAGAAGGATTAGAAGTACTTTTATATCTAAGAGTATCAGAACTCTTGCCTTTTTTAGATTTTTGGTTTTTTAACTTTTTTAAAAACTTTCCAAAGTTTTTTGTAATAAGAACCAAAGAATCAATCATGTCTTGATCATCAGTTTGAGCATCATCTTTGGTTTCATGAGCTTCAGCTTGCAGCACAATTCCTTTGTCTTTCTGCCATTTATTTTGTTTCAAATTCATCTCAAAGTTCTGTAGTCAGCCCATAAGTTCATCAAGACGCATATTGATCACATCTTTGGCATCCTCAATGGCAATAACTTGGTGAGCAAATCTATTAGATGAGGATCTCAGTGTATTTCTCACCAACTTTATGTCCTCATACTTTTCACCTAAGGCATGACACTCATTTGCAATGTCAGTTTTGCGTTGAAGTCAGCAATAGCTTCGTTATCTTCCATTATAAGGTCTTCAAATCTGGAAGCTAACATTTGTAGCTTTAAAAGTCTGATAGATGCAGTTCTTTTATAAGTTACTTGAAGTATATCCCATGTTTTCTTGGCAGTTTCACATGTTACAATCAACCTGAATTGGTTTAAGTCAACAACGCTAAAGATCGTGTTCAGTATCTTGGAATTGCTGCTTGCAAGTTCATTATCAGATGTTGCCCACAAATCTTCTAGCTTGAGAACAATTTTCTTATTCTCATTCTCCATGACTGGATGTTGCCAATCAAAGACAACAGATTTTTGTGCCTTCTTATCAATTGATTTTATGAAGGCTCTCATTCTAGCTTTCTAGTACGAGTAATTGGAACCTTCCTATAGTTGTGGACATATAACAGAACCTCCTTCTCATAGGGTATTCATATCTACAAAGATTCGACAATAAATTAATCCAAGATCTCACTAAGTATGTTTAATGCCTACTCCTCCTGATGCCACTTGTTAGAATGTGTTGTCGTATTAATTATTTTGATTAAACAATATACCAGATTCGTTATATTCCAATTAATATTTTAACAAAGATTAGAACATGAAATGAAATGCACAGTGGAATTTAAAATTAACACCAGTAATTTTAACGAGATTTGGATATCAAATATCCTACTCCTCGAGACCATACTCAGAGAGAAAACAATCCACTATCAGTAAGTTTAATACAATACAATAATTGGACTTATAAAATAAAACTAAAGACTCCCTCTTTGTTTTGATACTATTCTTGATCTGCCTCGTTGAACTCCCTTCAACATTGACCTCCGTCAAATAGCTGAGAATTCTCTCTCGAGGCTCACTTCCTTCTCTTGAAGGATGTTCAATGCATTGTTCCAATATAGTCTGAACATACTTAAATCTCTAGTGTTGGCTTGAAACTCGAACTTCAATCACAATCTTTGATGAACATTAGAGAGAAAATTGATTGCCTTTAATCTCTGAATTTCTTCTCAAAAATCAGCAGCATATACTATCGTGTGTTTGTATTTAAATATACAAAATACTCTAGTTGATTCCTAAATTAATACATAGAAAGATTTGTAATTCATTACAAAGACTTTCCTTCTAAAACTCTTCTATGTACAGTTATGCATAAATCTGAATTTTTGAATTCAAGATTACATCAATTTCTTACTCTAAAAAGTGAATCAAGACTTCTTAGAATGGTAGTAAATCTGTCAAGACTCATATTAACAAGATAAGTCCATAATAACTTTTCTTCCTTCCCAATTGGACATAGATTTATTAGAAGACATCTTGTAAATTTATTTCCATAAATATTACAAGCTTATCTTTAATAAATTAATTTAATATGGTAAGTATAAGAGTTTGATTCTTACAAGAAAATAAATAAACAAGAGTTAGTTTAGCATTAAAACTCTTATTAAATGTGAAAAATATAATTTACCTTATTTAGAAGAATTAATAAATTAAACTTACCATTTTGATCAAATAATGCCAATTAAATGACTAAGTCACAAGGGCTTAACAGTTTTCTATCCTTAACTAGCCATCGAGTCGCTCAACCATTTCTTGGGCTCTCTTCTCCTCTTTCAAATAAAAAGATTGCCAATAAGAAACCAAAAATAGAGCCTGCACATTTACGAGCTAGCTTGGCCTAAGAAAAGATACAATTTTTCTTCTTGGACTGAATCAAACCCATAAGCTATTATGGTTTCGACACTCTTATTATTTATTTGGCCCAAGAAAATATGCAATATTTCTTCATGGGCCAAATCGAACCCATAAATTATTATAAATTTTTCAGGCTCATATTATTTCATGTCTATTCATGGGTCGAATCAGACCCATAAATTATTATAATTTCCTGCACTAATATTATTTCATGTCCAATTTATCCCAAAAAAAGATGAATATTTCTTCATGGGCCGAATCGAACTCATAAATTATTATAATTTTCCATGCTCATATTATTGCGTGTCCAATGTGGCCAAAGAAAAGATGCAATATATCTTTATGGCCAAATCGAACCTATAAATTATTCTAATTTCCTGTGCTCGTATTATTTCATGTCCAATTTGGCCCAAAAAAATATGCAATATTTCTTCATAGGTCGAATCAGACCCATATTATTATAATTTCTTGTGCTCATGTTATTTTGCATCCAATTTGGCCCAAGAAAAGATGCAATATTTCTTCATGGGCCAAATCAGACCTATAAATTATTATAATTTTCTATACTTGTATTATTTTATATCCAATTTAACCCAACAAATAATGCAATATTTCTTCATGGTCGAATTGGACCATAAATTATTATAATATCCTACGCTCATATTATTTCACATCCAATTTAGCCCAATTTTTATGGACCAAATTGAACCCTTAAATTATTATAATTCCCCATGCTCATATTATTTCTTGTCCAATTTGACCCAACAAACAATGCAATATTTCTTCTTGGGTCCAATTGGACCCATAAAATATTATAAATTCGTACGCTTTATATTTCTTCGCATCCAATTTGGTCCAAGAAAAGATGCAATTTTTTTTCATGGGCCGAACCATACATTACTATGGTTCCCGCGCTCATATTATTTCGCGTCCAATTTGGCGCGTTATTGACCAATATGTTCAAAAAAAAATACACATTTCACAGTCAGATCCCTCTCTTCCCCTCAACTCAACTCAACTCAACTCAACTCACCTCATCCCTCCCCACCCTACGCAAGGCGGTCAAGATAAAGAAGGATAATGCTAGGGAGAGTGAGAGCATCGCCGATGAGCTCGTTGGAACTACTGGAAATGGAAAGACTACCTTCCAAGATCATCAAACACGACTCTCTCTCCATCTATGGTACCTCCTCCTATTTATTTATTTTTCATTTATTCTTAGTTGATGAATTAGGTAGAGTTACAGATTTATTCCCGTTTAATTATGTTTATTTTTTTAGTTGGCTTGGTTTAAATTTAATAGATTCCACACCCAGATGCTCACATGTATTTTCTGTCTTTTTTGTTTTTTATTTTTGCAGTAGTTTTTATTCTCTTAATATGATGTAGTCTGAAAGGGAGTGGACATTTTTGTTTTGGGTGAAATATTTTATGGAGTGAATAGTTAGGGCTTTTGGTGTTGGGATTTTTTGACTCAGGAAATAATTGATAATTTTGAAAAAAGGGCACCTTTCCCTAGTGAAAAGAAGTATATAAATAAATTATGTGTTGTAAAAGCTTGAGATGATAAGGTAGTTTGTGGTGTTTATCTTCAGTTATATTAGTTTTATTTGAATTGGAATATGCAGGAACAAAATCACCATATTAATGAAGAAATGGAAGAATTTTCTCACATAACAGTACTTTAACGAAAAATTTGGAATTTTGTCCCCTTATAAAAACTATTCAAGAGATTTTCCTAAAGCTGGAGAATTTTGTAACTATAATATGGTGTATAAGTATGCAACTCTCCCTCTCGTCACAGTTCCAAGTTAAGCCATCTCAAGAAAGATTTTGGATTTGAAAATGCAGCAATATTCCTTTGCACTTTCTGCACCAAGCCTATGGGAGATAAGTAGTTCCATAGTTACTGTAGTTTAAGAACATCTCTCATTGTCCGCTAGTTATCTTCCCCTTAGAGGCATAAAGGTCCTTCAAATATTTCGGTTCTTGCCGCTTACTATTTGTCCTGGGGATGTTGCAGTTTACATAGTTTTTTCCTTGGTAACAGAAAAACAGTGCAATCAGATGTCCTCAGTTTAGAAAATATAAGAGAGATTGTCTCTTAATTGGGCTGGCCAACAAATGCTTCCAGAAACAATCAGCCTTCACAATTTGTAAGATGATTCAAAAATATTATGAGAAGTGTGTGCACTGTGTTTATTGTATGTTAGTAGTGCTTTATTTTACTTGTTAGGAGCACCTCAAGTATAATTATAAGCGTCTTATTTTTGCTTCTTTCATTGAACGATGTAGTTCCAAAAATTTAAAATGTTAGGATTAAAGACTGAGGTTGAGTGTAACAGAGTAGGGTTGTATACCCACTAATGCTGTAGCAAAAATGGGTCAAAATGCGTTCTTATCAGATTGCTTTTCTGGACTCAACTAAGATGCTAAGTATGAAAGTTTTAACATTAGTCTGAGAATTATGACAAACTGAGAAGGGATAGTCATTAGAACTCATTCTTGTATGAAAAGATCATAACTTTTGAGTTTGGTGCATTGGTGCTATGATGCTATTTGAATAATTTATGGGTTGGAAATAACTTTTTATCTTCTTCTGTTCCAATTGTTGTAGAATCCACCCTTCTGAAACTTAAACAAGGCTCTCAATGTAATCCACGGTGCAACCCTGAAGATTCTGCTAGGATGGAGACATATTGTACCATGGAAACTGATTCTCCTGAGGCTGAGGAGGCTATGACTACTAATGCTGATTGTTCCTCAAATGATTCTTTTCCAAACTCTAGTTCTAGTTTTCAATCTACAGGCTCCTCAAAAGAGCAAGGGAGCAGGAATATGTCAATTCTTTATTTCTTCTCGAAATATAAGAGTTCACAACATGCACAGAACTCAAATGACAAAGAGATGATGGTTATAGAGAGTGGTTATTCTTCTTCTTCCAGTGTTTCGCCTACGTCTAGCAGTTGACAGTTAACAAGTGGCTGAAGACAGAACTGGGTCTAGAAAACATTGTTTTTCTCTCTGGTTAGGGTTGAGCAATTAAGTTATGGACCATAACTTGCAGAAATCTGTTGTAAAGAGGGTAATATTATTTTCTTGACATTTCATAATAAACTAACACTGCTTGATTATGATGTAACTGTAATGTTCTTCATCATGGATTCATAAGTTTTTAGTTATTATGTATTTTTCTTTTAGTACTGGATCCTATGCAGTTAAGTTCATTTTACCTTTTCGGATTCTGATAAGAATGTATCACTAGTTCTTTGGCAAGTTCATTGTACCTTTTCTTTTTCTGATAAGAATGTATTACTTGTATTCTTTGGCAAACTCTCCTCTCTTAACTAGCCTACTCTTGAGTCATAACTCATTAACTGATCTAATGATAGTCTGCAATTCCTCAACCATATAGTAGTAACAATCAAATCTTGCTACTTAGCCAGAGTTAAAACAAGTCTGTCAATTCCACTTGACTAGTACACATGAGAGCCTTTATGTTGCTCAATTCGTTTTTCTGTAAATTCTCCCCAGAGAGTGTCAATTACTCTTTCTTTGAGCAGTAACTTCTTTTTTTTCCACTTATTCAAATAAATTGTGTAAGCTTATGTACTCAGTAATCAGCTTGATTAGAAACTAATCAAATTTGTCCATCACAAAAGCACTATCCTAAGACACTCAAAACTTTTGAGATATGTTTGGATCTGGAATTTGAGTGGTCAAAAAATATGAAAAGAAAAACATAAAAAAATAAATCTTAAATTTTCTTTTGAGACGAAATAAGTATCAATTTCTAATATTAATTGAACGTAATTGAGTATCATGGAAAAAAAAAAAAAAAAGAATGTGTAGGTTACAATAAGTACCTTACACAATTTATATTTATTCATGCATCCTGCACATTTTTCTTGAAACCCCAAAAATTGAAAAAATAAATACAGCATTTTTAACATTTGCCTCGCCAAAATTCAAGGTCAAGTTCACCTACAATCTCATAATCTGATAATTGAGGATATTTCTTCAAATATCCCTCCTTTACAAACTTTATCCTATGCTTCGTAGGAATGGCTTGTCTAGTCTTGAGAAAAAGAAAGAACATGAAACACAACAGCAGCTGTGTTTACTCCTCTAGCTTGGAGTACAACTTTAACGTAAACTATGATGAATTAAGAGAATAAAAATCACAGATTTCACAAATGAAGAATCAAACAATTTCTTTAAAACTTGGCAGCAAGAAATGGCACAAATTGAAAAGTGAACCGTTATTACATTTGTCGTAAGTTAGAATTACAAAAATGAATCAGGAACTCTCATAAAGGTGTAGCATAAGAAAATTATTCCTTCAGCCACGGCTCTTGAACTGGTGTCCATTCGCATAGTTCTCCTCCTTTGAACCACAGAGCTGCAGATGAATGAATATTAAACATGAATAAGTTGTGACCGGGGATGGATTGCATGGCAACCCTTTCTGGCTACGCCACTACACATAATCAACGAAGTTCTCTTAATACAAATACTTCACTGTGTATCACCACAACATATTAAATTAAGTAGTACAGATCCCAAACAGTTGTCCAGTGTAGGAACATTATCTGTTCAATACTGGGCTTCAAAGATTCTAAAGAGAAGGAACCATTGGAATTTGATTTGGCGCTTACTTTCTCCCAAAAGGAATTCACAAATGAAAATAGTACATATTCAAAAGACATCACCTAGAATTTTTTCATAATGCATTATCTTTATAATTCATGATATGCACGAAATGAGTAGTATATGATAAAATCTCTGCTTGTAGGCTCTGGTAACATCTACAAGGGATCAAGCATAAAAAGAATATGCTAAAATTTTGAAATGAATTTTTATCATACTAGACATATTAGTGCAAATATAGATGTAATTTTATAATCTAGTTTTTTTCTTTCTTGTTTCTGGAGATGCAATGGCAAGATTCCAAATGAATGTTCATTTCCATCAGTTTGTATCTTCTTCTGTGTGTTAAATTCAAGCAGTATAATATGATGATACTCAGAATGTTGTCAAACAAATTCAGGACATCTGAGCATTGCACAAAATCATATTCTGATTCCAAAATACAAAGACGCAACAAAAGTTGTATGAAACTTTACCTATTTCCCGTTTGCCATTCTCAGGACTGTCACTTCCATGAACCACGTTCCTGCCAATGAGGTAGCATAAAATCTTGAGAATCAACGGTTCAAGTGCTAAAAATACAAAAATGTTCAGACTTAAGTCAGATTTCTGCTACAATGCAGAGAATATAAATGTATATTTGTAAGATATAGTGATTGACCTTCCAGTTTGAACAGCAAGATCTCCTCTAATCGTGCCTGGCTCAGCATTAAGAGGATTTGTTGCTCCAATTAACTTGCGTGCTGAGGCAACAACACCCACGCCCTCCCAGGCCTTGCCGAGAGAAAATTATAACACATTTGTCAGAAAAAACTTCCAAGACAAAAACATAATTTATTACAATAATGGGTTGACAGAAAAAGACAATCGCAATCAAGGAGAAGCATACCATACAAACAACAGGACCAGATGTAATATAGCCAATCAGTTTGGGGAAGAATGGTTTGGACTGCAGATCCTTATAATGTTCCTGTAACCAGTATTAACACACACAGAAACAGCACAACTACTTAGTTACTTCTGGAAAACTATGCAATTCAATGCTCAGAGCAATGTAAAACAAATAAATTATGCCAAAATACATGATTTTAAACCTGTTTATATCAAAGACATGATTTTCAGCCAGACCCTTCTCAAAATCCATCACAAACAAATAATTAAGCCAGCAAAATATTCCATTAAATTCTCATAAAACGTACCTGAGCTAGTTCTTTGGGGCATTGAAATAGCTTCAATCCTGTTAACTTAAACCCCTTCTTCTCAAACCTGGAAATTATCTCTCCAACCTACCCATTTCATAGAATTTATGTACACATAAAACTCACCAAGAACCAAACTTTATCACTAATAAATCCACATTAATGCCAAATAAATAAAATCTTACAAGGCCACGTTGAACCCCATCTGGCTTAATCATAATATAAGTCTCATCCACTTCTTCCTGTACAAACAGAAACACAAACACAACCAAGAAAATAAACAAAAAATAGGAAAAACTTTCTCAAAATCCTGAATAAAAATGAAAATAAATACCAAGGAAGCAACTAAGTGGGGAAGGAAAATGTGGGCTCTGTGGAGTTTCTTGGAAGCATAACGGCAAGATGGGGAATACGTGAAAAGATGGGAAGGTGGTCGGAATGCGGCGAGGTGGGAGGTGCGCACGTTAAGGTTGTGGGGGGGTGCGTGGGATAAGCGACCATTTCTTGCAAGTGAGCAAGAAGCATAGGGAGTCACAGCAGCTCCACCTAACACCGCTATAGCATCCATTTCTCTCTCTCACCTCAATCCTCTTATGCCCAGCCGACCGAAATTAAAATGAGCCCTCGTGTTCAAAGTACATAATTACCCCTAGTACAATTAAAATTTTGCTTCCCATTGTGTGTTCATTTTGGAATCTAAATTACTATAGTATAGGTAATTTTATTTTATGTATTGACCATGTTTCTTTTACCTTGCAACATCATTATTTTTTAAATTGGACTGATGAATGATTCAATCAAAAAATGATGGTTGATTCAATTTATTTGATTATAAATAATCGAATTCCGATCAAGCTGTACCCTCTCTCCAACTTTTTTTATTTATAATTTTAATATGTAATTTTTAATAAATTTAAAAATTATTCCATCTTGAATAATTACATTATTCCAATTGCCCTCCTCAAATTTTTATAATCTTATTTTGAAATATATAAATTTAATAAATTTAGAGATGTTATAAAATTATTTTTAAATATTTTTTTCAAAAAAAATAGATAATGAAATTTACTATTAATATAAAGTTTTAAAAGGTATTTGTACTAACTTTTAAAATTTTATTATAATTTAGTTTCTAAAAATATGGATTTTTTTATCAAAAAATACTCCTTATTGTGATTTTTTAATTTTTAACTTATTTGATTTTATTTTTGTTGTTTATTAGTTGAGGTTATATTAATTTTTATTTTACAAAAAATCATAAGTGTGGGTTTTTCATGATATAAAAATTATTTGATTTGGTTAATGGTTATAAAATAATGCTCAAATTCTTATATATTGATTTTTATTTTGTGTTAGATTGAATTAGAATTGATTAACATTTTCGTTTAGAAATTAGTTTTTGTTCAAATATTTATACAAATATAATAGATATAAAATATTTATGTATAACTATAACATATTATATTTATATTTATATTTAGTCTAATAATTAGTTAAGAAAAAAATTCAATAAAAATTAATTTTACATATAAAAAAATAATAATTTTACAATTGAATATCGCCCCTTATTCTAAAATCTTGGCTCCGCCCCTGATTATATGTATATGATTATTGAGATTTTGAACTTTATTATATGTATTTTTAGTTAGTTATTTATTTTATTTTTTATTTTTAATATTTTGTACATAACAACTAGTGTATTATATTATCATTTTCTATGATATAATAAAATTTATAATTAATTTTTGTTAAATTAATCGGACCAGCAATTAAATAAATCTGACTAATTAAATTAATGATCAATAATAAAATCAATTTGATAACCTACAATTATAAAAACAATAATACGAATAATATTGGGTTTGGTGTACTTATTCATCTCTGAAAATATTTTGGTGGCACTTATAAACATTTAAGAGTATCTTTGCTAATAAAACCCTATGATTCATATATGTCACATTGTCGAAAATTGCTGGCGTGATACATTTATGATTTTTTAATTGAATTTATGATCATTTATACCTTTAATGACTACCATTACCACCTTTTGTATATTCTTTGACATTAGCGTCTGTCCATTCAATTTATTTGCTCTCACATAATTAAGCAAAAAAGTCTTAAATAAGAGTTGGTAAGTATTTACACTTTCTTATCCTCAAAAGTTTGTGTGCACATTAAAATAATAATAATAATAATAATAATAGTGACCCAAAATCCTTATCAACTATGTTATGTAATCTTATACAGCATTATCAAAATTAAGGATGTGAAAGTAAGAAATTTAAAACAAATTAAACATAATTGTTTGGATGATTTATAGAATTCAAATTCTTTAGCAAATAGATTTAAATTCTCTAAAGAGTCATCCAAATCTTCTCCTTTGTCAATTTCTGTTAACTAGATTCTTAAATAACCAACTATTTCTCAAACAGAGAGCAGCATAAGTTAATACCGCAATAAACATTTAAAATTAAATTGATTCAATATATTGATTAGTTAACCAGAGAAAGAAAAATTAAATAAGTAAATAAATAAATAAATAAACTAATGCCATGGAGCCAAACTAGTAGATGGAAGTAGGTAAATTTAAAACCAAAAAAAAAAAAAAAAAAAGGGTTAATCAACATGATCTTACATCATAGAAAGAGTGATGTCATTTGCTATTTTGTGTCTAATTTTATTTTATATAAGAGAGAGGTAGATGCCAAGAAAAAGAATCAACTTGTGCCCCCTCAAAACCATGTGGATGCATTTAACTTCTTTTAGTGCACAAATGATCATATTCTTATACCTTTGGAGCATATATTATTGACTATTTTTTCCCCATAATGTTATAAAAATCTGTTTTCAAAGTGCAAATATTTTATTGCACTCGTGGCGGGCATTCTTTTACTAGTATAGTTGTCGTAGAAGACAGATATGCCAAATTTAAGAATATACCCAAAGATGCCTGCCTGGTCATACAAATTAAATTAATAGTATATAACTTATCTATTATTTTTCAACAATGAAAAGTCAAATTCCTTATATTATAGATCATGTAATGCATTGTCGCCCTCAATTTTAGGTGCAGATAGTCTTTATCCACACTTAAAGAGGTGAATTAGTTGAAATGCGCAAGTTAGTCCAAACACCATCAGATCGCAGTATCAAGAAAAAAATGTAGCGTCATAAAATACAACAAAGAGAATACAAGTAATTAACTCGAACATGTCTCATTCATACAATTTCCTTCCAGGTAAGTTAAATTTTGGAAAGCTGAAACAATTAGAGAAACAAGAAGCTCCAATGGAATCATTTTCACAAGCAAAGAATCAAAGAAATGTATTTCTACCTCCACATTAGACTTTTTTATGCACTCCAAATCAACAGAAATTAATTTATTCCATCTCTTCATCTCCTGAAGAGGTCACACTCAATTCGGGGAAGGCGCATGTCTTATTTTCACTCCAAGTATCTCCAGAATGACTGAAATTCTATGCTACATGACAGTGTTTGTAGCAGAGACGATGGTTGTTTTGTTTTAAGTCTTATCGATAAAATTTCTAGAAAAAGGGAAGTTATTGTTCAGCATTTCCAGCAGGAAGCAGCAACTATGGGCTTAGATTTCCATCTTTCTCTTCCACAATTGTGTAACCCTCACAAGCATTGATACTACTCAGCCACTGCTTGGCCTGAGCTACCATTTTCAAGGGCGCCGGCTGAAATCCTGCCCAGCTCATCCTCCTTCGCCATTGATCCACCCTCTCATGCCTTTCCACCCTTGCCGGCCCCTCACAGCTCACAATGTTCTTGATTTCCTCCGCAAAATAGAACTGCTCCATCTTTGCTCGTTTCGTGTCATATTTAGGCAGCATGGCATCAAGAGAGTCGAATATTGCTGAGTATTAGTGCAATGCCTCCATGAATCGCCCCAGAAAAAACGGTCCATTGTGGCTCGAGTCCTGCTCCACAAGGACTAATACCTTCGGTGAGAGCTCATGAATGATCTGCAAAACCGAGTTCAAAGCACCCCTGCTTTCTTTCACCACACAATGCAGCTGCAGGATGCTGTTCACAACAAGGACCTCTCCAGGAAACACCTTGGATGTCTTCAGGCTTGAGGTTTTCCAAGTTGCTTTTCACCACTGAGAACTCCAATTTCAGTCCTAGCCCTACTGCATAAGCCTCAAGTTTTTCTCCGATGACACAAAACTTGTCGATGCACAGTGATACGCAGGCGGGGAGGCGGGCCCTACGCTCCGCCAGACTCTGAATGAGGCCATGCCACTGCTCGCCATGCGGTAGACCAAGGATCAGGCCCAAGTCCACCACATGGATTAAACTCTCTCCCTCAAAGGCTTCCAATATTGTGGAATTGACCACAAAGTGACCAAACTGAATGTGGGGGCAGATTTCATAAACTAGGCGCGAAGCCTCCTCCCTTTTCTCCGAGGCAATGTCCATTATGTTCATCTTGGGGGCAACATAACCTACCGTGCCGAGGGGTTGAACCAGAGCCAGCCTATCAGCAAGCCCCTGCACGAAACAGGATGCCACGCGCTGGAAACAAGAGCCGAAGACCAAGGCATTGGCACGAAGCTCGGACAATAAGAGCGAAGCGTGTGACTTGTCACGACAGGCTACAGCCTCAGAACAGGAAATGAGCTGCTGGACTAGTTTCATTCCATCCCCATTGCCTCTTCTTCAGCAATTTCTCCACCATCCTGAGCACCAATGATGGTAGCCGCAGCCTCCTCCACAGCCTCGGCAGCAAGGTATTGTTGAGTATAAGTCCATATATGATCCCTGAACTGCAGCCTTGGCACGCTGCTCAAAGTATTCGTGCTATTAGTACGAGCAATGCTGTCATTGCTGCTGCCACTGCTGATAGAATTGCTGTCCACGGATTCGTCTACACTAGTGGTTCTCTTCAACCTTTTGAAGTCACCAGTTTCATCATACAGGCTAGGGAACCAGATAGCAGCAGCAGCATTCTCCAAAATGGGCAGGCCAGAGAAAGAAACGGGAAAATCTCTACGATCACCACCGTATGAATCTTGGTGCAAGAAACTATAGTCCATTTAAATGGAAAAAAAGGGCTCTTCCACTCAACCTATTTGCAGTTGATCTGCAGCAAGGCTCTTGAAAGAACCACTTAACCGAAGAAGGCGACTTTTATAGGAAATGAATGCCATTTTCTTGTACGGAGTGAACTACAAAGTTCTTATCACATACTAAAATGCCATGCTATGCAAGAGAAAAATATGTTTTTTCTTGATTGTCTCCTGCCAGGAAGAATTCCAGATTATTAGGCATAGATCAATCAAAATTCGACGTCCCGTTTTGCTGTAATAGTAAAATGCTTCATTGTTTTTGTATTTGGAGTTATGCACCTGGCATCTTGGTCCCGAGCCATAATCCTCCAACCTAGGAGGCAACCACATATATAGTTTCAAACCTCAAAAAAAAAAAAAAAAAAAAAATTGTTACTTTGTGAATTAAACTATGATATTCATATATTTCCATTTCTTATTTTGCACTTCACTGTTTCTTAGATGCATGGCAATGAATGTAAGTTAACTCTCTTTCTCTTATCACAAACATATGGCTCATAAGAGAAATGACCTGATCAAGCAGATTTAGATCTACATTTATCAAAATGGTAACTTGGTTAAGTGTAAGTGTAAGTTAACTCTCTTTCTCTTATCACAAACATATGGCTCATAAGAGAAATGACCTGATCAAGCAGATTTAGATCTACATTTATCAAAATGGTAACTTGGTTAAGTGTAAGTGTAAGTTAACTCTATTTCTCTTTTGTTATGGCATTTTTAAAATTCTAGACCTAAGATCAACTAGTCTAGATTCTCTATTCTAAATTAATGATTCATTTTATATTTCACTTCATATATACACACTAAGTGTGTAAGATTTAGATCAAATATATATTTGGCATATATTTATAAAATAAAATATGAGATAAAACTAAATTGAAATAGAAAATTTGAACTTCACCTCAACTTGTCTTAATATATTTCCGGTCTTTATGGGTGCATGGACCTAACCCTGCAATACCATGTGGCATAAAAAGGTTGCTAGTAAGGATTCGATGCTTGGGCATAACTCAATTTTGATGAACCACATAAATTTTTGTGATTATGATTTCTCATTTTAACTATTGTAATTCATTTATGATTTTCCTTTTTTGTATGTGTAGACAGAAAAAAAAAAAAAAAACAATACCATTGCATGTTTCAGCGTTGAGCAGAAAACTATGTAATGAGAATCTCAAGTTTTAAATGATTGCCAATTCTTTCATTCTTGAGTAGGTAATAATTACACGGCAAATCTTGAATTAGGGATGTAAAATAATTAAGGTTGAAAAACAAATATTCTATTGGATCGTGCCGTAAAAACTTATTTGGATTGAATTTGTCAAACATAATAAATAAAACTTAAATGCAGTCTTTAATTCTATAAAATTTGAATTTAGACTCAAACTCGATTTTAATTCGACTTAATTAATAAAAAATAATAAAGTACATGTAAAAAGATTAAAGTACTCATAACTTGTGTTCGACTCTTTAAGTTCGTTTAAGCTCAATATTTTTTGAAACTCAATTAAAATTTAAATAAATTTGAATAATAACTTGTCAATTCAACAATTTGTGTACATCCTGATGCTAATCAAAATAGTAAAATATGGAATATTTACATTAATCTATCATAAATTAGTAACTATAGTACATTTTTGGATTATTCTGACTGGATTATGTGGTTAATTACAACAAAGCTTATATTCTATGGATTCGGCTAGCATATTCTGCCATCATACGTCCGGCCAACAAGGCAAATACCCATATTTCATTCTATAATAACAACAATATACGCTCTCCGTATGCAAAAGTATGTATCTATTGATGCTGTTAATCAGTCAACTCAAATTGTTTTTCTAAATACAATAATACATAATTTAGTCAATTTTTTATCAATCTAGTTGAATAATACAAAATAGTATAGCAAGTATTTAAGATATTATTAAAATTATAAAAAAAATCAATAATATATATTAGTTTAAACATTAACCAATTTGACTTCATAACGAGATATAATTTTGGGATTAACATACCTATTTTTTATTTTTTATTTTCCTTTTAATTTGCCAAAAGTTTTTCTTTATCTCTATCAAGGAAAACAATCTTGAACCCAAAAAACTTTGGAGTCAAAGATTGGGCATGATATGTACAACAAGCTTCTTAATGTTATGAAGATTATTGAAAATCATGCAAGGATATGGATGCGACATGTTCGAATTTTATATTTTAATTTGATATTTTATTTTCACATATGTTAAATTTTTTTAGAAATATAAGATGAAACATAGAGGATCCAAAGCGGAAACAGATGTAGATGTGAAAAGATATGGACTCAAGATACAATGATTTTTAAATTATTTTAGATAAAAATGAATTTGTTCATATATTTGCTTGTGTTTGCGCATGTGTGTGTTTCCTCAATAAGTATGTGACTATGTGCCCAAATACTTATATTTGTATGCTCATACAAATTGTAATCATGATTGAAAATGCTAAGCACAATTAAAGTTAATTGGTATAGAAGTAATATTGAACAAATATTTGCTTGTTTCATTTGAAGGATTTAAAAACAAAGAATTTCAGATTCATAATCATTGCAATTGTTTGGATAACTTTTACTTTTTAGGGTTTCAAATCCTAGGAAACCAATTTAAGTTATTATTTTTCCGTTAAAATAGATTTAAGCCTAAAAGTTTCAAAGATGAACAATTCTGTCCAAATATGATGATCTTTTGAAGAAATTGATGAGAAGAGAGATGAAAGAAATCAAGAAAGAAAGATAGCAGAGTTCAAAACTATCTTTTTAATTTCTCTTGTCATTTTTAACTAGTCCTCGAAATGGTATGATATATAATATCTAGGATTTTTTAGGCTGGATTAGGAAAGGGCTGAAGCATGATTTAGATGTGAATTAGTCGAATCCAAAATTAATTTAAAAATATGCTAAAGGACCTAAACACGGAGAAGACACACAAGACGAGAAATGCCTCAACAAATCACAAAAAAAGAAGACATTTTCACAATGAAAACTGCTATAGCCAGTTAGAAAAAAAAATTCAAATAAAGAGAGAAAAACCAAATTTATTTAAAAGTGTCCTGCACACAAAATAGTCCTTGACAATCCACAAGGTTCCTTGTGGTGATTGATCTGCAGCATCAGGAAAAAGCTAAGCTCTCCTTCACACAATGACCACAGTGAGAAACTTATGCACCAAGACAAGGCCAAAAACGAGGACATGAATGTGTAACAGAACTCATCACTTCATATGTCGATCAAAGGGGCTCACCAAAACACCGGAAGTAATACTTCAACGGAAGATTTATGTGATCTAAATCGACCTGGAGTAACACTTTAATAGAAGATTTATGTGACCTAAATCGTCTTGTCGCATGTCATTCTAAAACTTGGTTTTATGATGGCATGAATCATTAAGTTTTCCCATAAAACTTTTCATACGATGAGGTTTTAGGCTCGGAGACTGATCATGAAGTATCCAACCTCCTGCTAATGCAACCAGTACAACAAGAACTTATAATCCAGTTCAAAAAGCTTATTGGAATTGATCATGCATGACATAAGATTCTTGACAAAGTGTGAAAAAATTGGGCATTTCCATAGACAGAAAGAAAAGGAAGATAAAAGGTATAAAAAATCTCTCTTCTTTGATCACTTTTATCTGTCTCAAACACCTTCACCACAAACTCAAAGTTGATGCTTAGAAAATTAGGCCCCTGTGTAATACTCGTCTCCCATGTGCTTTTGGAGTATTTGCATGGTCAGGAAATAATGACAAGCGAGAAAATAAACTTTTAATTGAGTACTAAACTACTAACAAAACAGCTAACTAGATCAAGAGGAATACATGGATACGTGTACAAAGAAACTAGTCTTGCATAATACACAATATAAAAGTTTATGCCATGAAAATAGATAAATGCCAAACCTGTAATTCATAACATAAAACATTAAGAAATATTTTTACTTCAAAAGAAAAGACATTAAAATCGGTAATATTTCAAAGCTTTTGTAAATAACAATGACATAATACAGAGCTATTGTCAAAAACCTCTTCTGAATGAGAATATGCACTGAGATATGCCCTCCATTGTCTCAAAAGCTTCTAGCAAAAACCTATTACATTTCCTATTTCAACTAACTTTCAAAATAATTTAGTTATATGACAGTAAATAATTGAATGAGACATTTAAATTGCGGCTAAAGCATAAATATTCGGGCTTGTCCAGGTTGAGCCTAATAAGGCTCCACTTACAAATTAATCGGTTTCAATTTGAGTGCTCAAACTCAACGCTTGATTCAAATATAAGCAAGTCGAACAATCGGGCTTTGAGTAGGCCAGCTTAATTGACAGCCTTATTCGCTTGTGCTTGGCTCTTGTCAGTTACTACTACCTCCCAAATATTCTTTTGAAAATACCACGTCTACAGGCTCCTTTGAGATCCTTATCTGATACATATGCTCAAAAAACAACAATTTGTTAACAAACCATTCTTCAAGTTGATAACTAAAACCATTTTAAACGACAGGTTCAAATCCATTACATCCCATATGCATTGCAAATAGATAGAATGGATAGTGCCCGAGCTCTATCAAGTTACGAGTCCAAGGGGAAGTCTCAAATAGAGAATGGTCACTAAGATGCTTCATGTCGCACAAAAGATGATGCCAAATTTTAGAAAATGACAAATTCTAGGGCATGGCTGCATACAGGTAACTAACTACCGGGGAACTTAGTATTTTAGAAAGTCACCTGATAGCCTCCCTGCAAGATACAGAGCTTCTTCAGCGATGGGTCTCCACTGCTCAGCACATGAATAGTTAATTCCTAGCCCAACACTAAGCCCTCTCAGTAAATGCACCGTACGAAGAACAGAGAACAGTTCTTCTGGGAAAGCCTATCATCACCACGGCACAGCAAAGAACTTAAAATTCAGCATTACACGCACTCATTTTTCACAACCATTCAACTATCAAATACATGCTACCAAAGAAATGAGAATAGATAATGGAATAAAAATAGTTAAAAAGTTTTATCAAAAGTGACCACGAGCTAACCAAAACATTATAAAAATACCACAATATGTTGTTATTCTCCCTTCCAGTTACATATTCACAAGACAGATAATGCATTTCTAGTAGTTACTTAAAACAACTTTATAATGAGAACAAGTGCATATATAAAGAATTAAAGAAGTAAGGGAAAAGAGAAAAAGCTACATGTAGATAAAGTTATAGACATTCGAAAAAAAATTAACTATGCAAACCTGAACAGCGATTTTCTTAATAGAAGATTCTTCTGAGAAAGGTTGCAACATTGTTACACCAGGTGGAAGCTTTGTATCGAACATTGTTTGGGCCAATCTAAACATCTCCTTCTGCTCATCCTCACATTTGCTTAAGGTGTCTATACCAAGCTCCCTAACATCAGAGAAGGCATGTTAAACATACACAAACAAATATACAAGTATTGAGTCAAGTGATCAAATCCGATACTCTTCTTTCTCTATCAGTGTATATTTGAATGATAAATTTTACTTGCTTCAATAGACGTTACAAGATTAGGCACATCAGCAGAAATGCATTTGTAGACTATTGCTAAGAAATCTCCGACAGTTAAATTTTCTCTACTAAATTTTTAAGTCATTTTTCTTACACCCAGAAGTTTGAAGTTTAAGAGGCCAACAAAAGAAAGCCACAAATTCTAATCCAAGAGATTCCGTCTGCATTAATTCACTCTTTCTAAACACAAGAAAGTAAACTTTTCAGAACCTGACAACTTAGAGAGAAATTTCACTGGTATATTTGTCCAGAAAGTATATCAAACATGTTGTAATTTGTTTTACGGCAAACAAATTTGAAGGTGCATTTAGAATACATAGTTAATTGGACAGGATTAGCCAGATATTAGGACATGGAATTTTGACAGTAGGCCATTTCTACATCTATTTTAGAGGTCAAACCTCCATTTGGGGACCACCTGCAACCAACATCCATCCAGAGTCCAAGTAAAGCATAATAATATTGTTATGGAGATAGTTGTTATTTTGACTCAAATGACCTTAACATTAAATTAACTGGAGACAAAACACACATGAAATGAATTTTTCTGTCCTTGGTACTTCCAAGCTCAGGGAAATGCATGTCTTCCAGCAAACTATAATGAAAATATGGTCAGAAAATAAAAGCACCCTTTAGTCTCCTCTCCCTCTCTCTCCTGAACTTGTGTGGATTCTTGTGTTCATTGAACATATTACATGATCATTCGTAGCACAGCTATACTCTAGGTTTTGCATTTACATAACTACAGAGTAGCATTGAACGATTCCTCTCTTCATCTAATCAGATTTCTTTAATTTAAATAATGTTCAAAGATCTTGTAAGATGTTTAATTTCCCTGAGAAGAAAGGAAAGGCATAGTCTGGTTTCTTTTCCAAAGATGATTGCAGCATGTTCAAGGGAGCATAATGTAAACGAAATCTCTTATTTTTAGTGTCAAAGGAGAAGAATGATAATACTAATTGCGCATCAATAAGAGTCGTACATTTATCAATAATTTCTAAGATTACAATTCATTCGTCAAAGCACAAAAGAACCACTTTAGGATCTCAAGATGGAACTCCAGCGTTTACATTCAAGTGAAGAAGAAATCACTTGAAAATATTGTCACTGAGGTACTTAAGATGAGCTGAGGAGGATAGAAGGGATAAGCGCTGGGAGTGAGAAAGGCAGAGGATATCAAGGGAGACAACACAGAGCTAGAATCTCATATCAATCATTTTTTAAACCTTATCTAGTCTTTCCTGCTAATAATTGCATAATTTTGATTGTTACATCCATAATAGACCATTCTTTGTACTCAGGTATGACCTTTTCTAACTTCAACCATGTCTTGCTCTAAGTTTGCCCTGACCTACCATTAATAATAGTTACTAATATAACTGTTATACACCTCAGCAGAATAACTCAACAGACAGGATTGAGGGCTGCAAAGTTGCCAACTTCCGAACCATGGAAGGTTATCTATACTGATTAAATGGAAATCAGCAGAATTCGTTTTGCATTTCGTATGTCGTTTATCAACTAATTAGCAGTAAAGGATGCATGACTTCATGGCATCACATAAATGCATAATGCAGTGGCTCAAACTTCAGTCTGTTTAGTAAATATCAAAATCAGTTAAAAAGACAAATAAGTATGTACTCCAAACAGAAAACAAGATAGTACACAAGCTGTAGGACCTGTAGCTCTCTGATGCCTTTATAGGATCATTATCTGCAATAGCAAGCACCAGACTAGCATATCCTAGCCTCAGTTTCTCAGGAAGATCCTTCACTTGCCCGTAATCAAGCAATGCAACCTAATTAGTGAAAAAGAACTAGTATATTATTGAGAGAATTAACAGAAATAAATGTGGAAACTACTTTCTGGAAGGATTAATCAAGGAAATGAGAGAAGACATTGAGGTAGAACATATTGGATATGGACTTACCTCAGAACCTCTACAAATCAAAATATTTCCAGGATGAGGATCTGCGTGAAAGAAACCACTCCTCAGTATCATTTGTCCATAAGCAAGTGTCAAACTTTTAAGGATGTTCCTGTATTATAAGATAACGAATGAGATAATAAAACTTCTGGTGCCTTAGCCTAGAACGCAAAATTGTCACCAAAACAAAGGAAATAGAACATAAAGGAATTCAAAAACAAGAAGTTTCCAAGCTACAGCATATCAAAAGAAATCCTAACATATTTGAATCAAAACATGGAACTTTGTGGGGAAACAAACAAAAGAGGTCATCGAAATATAAAGGGTTAACCACCTTAACAGTCACTTACATTACTAAAAAGGTTTAATTTTAGTTTTCTAATTATTTTATTGCATCACTGATGGGACGTAGATGCCCAACATTGCTCAATACGTGAAAGCATGTAACAGCATTAATCCAAAAGAAACGAAGGCTTTGAACTCTATTCCTATTAAAACTAATACTTTGAAAGCTATATTACTTCTCAAGTACAAACACTTCTCATATTTAAGTGCAAGCTATGTATATAGAGATTGACAAGCATCTTTTTCAATTCAATGACATAAAATTACAAAAGGACCTTCTTTTGTGATAAAATAAAAACATCTTGCACAAACGTGTTGTATTGGAACTGTAGGGACCAGAGAAAGACATGTTTTGAAACTCTAAAAACTACAAAAGTCTATCCAATCAAATATCAATTGAATCCAGAATCACAATTCCCAAGTACATCCAAACAAGAAGGGAGAACTATTTGAGGAAACTTGCAAACATTACCATGGATAATCTCATAACTCAATTATCTATCAAAAAACTTGTTGCAAAAGAAACTACTTATTGAATCAAGTGATGGGACATGGCGCCAGGAAGAAATCACTTGCACACTACTCTATGGATAGAAATCAGAGAATTATAACTTAGCCTATTCGACAGCCCACATTTAAATATCACATATAGCAGATTTCAGATTGTGTCAGACTTCCCTGGAAATATTTGTTCCAGCAGAATCATAGAAGCTTTGAGGAGAGACTGAACATGATGCATTTTCATAATCACAACAAAAAACTCAACTGAGGAGCACAACATAAATGAAACAGACTGACAGGCCACAAAAAGGGCAAGAAAGCAGGTTTTTTGATAGTTTTAAACGCAAAAGGATGCAAGCAGATATTCTCGATAATTGTGGATTAAGTGCACAGTGTACAACAAGCACAAAAGATCCAAAAAAGAAGATTTCATACTCTCTGGGATTATCTAGGGGCTTACTGCTTTGCTGCCGCTGCTACCTTACCACCAGGATTTATGCCTCTTTTTGCTATCTCATCTTCAAGCTTCAGAATTGGGATTCCATCAATATATTCCATCACTAGAACCCTCCTACCATTAGAATTGAATAATCTCTAACATGAGAATTATCCACAATAAATGAACTTTTTAGGGTCCATTGTTTAGGGACATGCATAATTCTAGAATTTAAAATTTTCAGAAACTTTCAAATGATCGAGAGTCTCGGATGACAAGATTTATGTTTGACTCTGCAGAATTAGCCAAAGAAGATGAACCGCTATTGTACCTTGTGAACATACTTCGGATCACTCGTGGCACTAAAACCGGGGTCTTTTTGTTACTTTCATACAGGAAACGCCGAATTTTCTCCATAGCATCAGCTTCCCTCAAAAAATTGAATTCATATCCAATCTTAGAAGACAAAATAAAACAAATGTCACTCAACAATACAACGGGAAAACTTTCAAAAATACACATAATATAAAAGGCAAAAGCAGAGAATAATTCTTTAATCTATAAGAAAAGAAGAACCAAAAGTAACAATTGCTACACATGTTAACAAAAGGAAATTTCACTTGGCATCAGGCAATAAAGCCACATTAGGAGAGAAAATAAACAAATTTAGAAAAGCAATGAACAGAAGTAGAATTCTTTGACTGAGATTCATACTAACATTTGCAAAGGTACTTATAGTTGAGGTGACTGGCAAAGGAGAAAGGAAAAACTCAATATTCAGTAAGTCAGACAGCAGCCTAGGAGAAGGATGACAATTTTGAAAAGCATTAAAGGCCAAGGCATAAGTAAACACTCAGGAAAAGAACAGCTTGAGAAATCTTAACATGCAATACTGGTGCATTACTCTAAAATTGTTAAGCACACAAACTTCAATCATGCAATAATCACACCAAGGAAGTTGCTCTGGCATGTAGTTTTTAATAATTTGGCATTCAAACTGCCAGTATATCCGTACATTGCACAAACATCTTTATTTATATAAAATAATTAAATTTCACCATAGTCGGAATAAATTGTACAAAAGACCAAAAGAGTACCTATCAACTAATTCAAAAATTTTGAAAAAAATAAATAAATAAATTACAGTAAATAATGGAGCTTTTGTAATTTACTTCATACCAATTAGATGACTAAGTTTTTATAAGCATCAACTTCGAGACTATCCAAAACATAAGAAGAAAAGGAAAACTCAGCATCCATGAGAAATGGGAAAAGGGAAGAATAACAGAAACGAAAAAGCAAATTATTAAAATCATTCATCTCTTTCCCTTTTCTTGTTGAGTTTCCAGGAAATGATATCAAAAGGAATCCTACCAAAGCACAAGAAAGGGGGAAAAAAAAGGAGAAAGAACAACAAAAAAGGTTGTTTGATTCAAAGAACTGAAAATTCAACTAAAAAGATTACAAACAAAAGATTATAAATGGAAAATTCATATGGCTATAATCACACAATTGCAATGTTAGCAGAAGAATGAGTCAAGCACCAAAGCGTACTTGTTTCTCCATTTCCTTGGTTACAGAATATAGATCGAACTTTATATCTGTCTTTTGCATGTATAAGGCGAAAGCTTGCAAGTTGCGGATATCAGTCATCATCAAATCCTGGACACCAGGATGCTGAACCTACAATGATAAGACAATTAAACCTTAAACACATGTCAGGACCCGATGCTGACACTGAAGTTCTCTTACCTTCACAACAACATCACTTTTATCGCCTTTGAGTCGTGCTCGGTGAACCTGATTAGGCATGAGCGGATACGACATGATCGTGAGCACACCATCAAAACTAAAGTGAGATCTAAACAGCTAATGAACCAAATGTTCTCTACAGATAATGCCATCAACTGGAGCTTTCGAAACAAGTTAAAGCATCTAAATCCGAAGTTCTAAAACTCCTCCTTTTATATATGAGCTAATATAAACGTAGCATTACATCAATTATAGTAACAAAACTACAGTTAACCATGCCTAAGCCCTAAAAGCAAATTCTGGAGAAGAAAACATTAAAAGAAACTTTTGGTCATCCTTTTTCTCAAGAAGCTATGTTTATACTCTCCCTGGAGATATTCAAATTAAAACTAGATTAGCCTTCACTGAACCAAAGAACAAAGAAGCCATAACTCGAAGCGTTTTCTTTGATAAGGAATTAAAATGGAAAAGAAGATGGAATCGTTCTCTCAGCATTAAAATTCCAAGCTCCAATTTGTTCAAACCAAAGCAAAGCCCTAAGAATCTATCCTTCAACCCTGAGTGCGCAAGAAGAAATACCTGTGCAATTGAAGCAGAACCAAGAGGATCAACATCAAATCTTTCAAATATTTCATCCACACTTTGGCCCAACTCCTTCTCCAGCACAACCTTCATCACATTATATGGGGTAGCAGGGGCATGATCACAGAGTGTGACTAGCCTTCTCACCCAAGCAGCTGGTGCCAAGTCCGGCTTCCCAATAATTTGCGCAACCTATAGGAATCCAAAAATCAACACAAAACATCGTAAACTACATAAACTAATTATAGTTTTAAACCTCCTCCCCAAAAAACATTGAATATTTTGACTATACACAAGGCTACAACTATGAATATGTAAAATAAAAAAAAATGTCAGTACCAAAAACAGGATAAAAAGCAGAAAAACAAAAACCTGTCAAAATTATCAACTAGGAGTACCAAAAAAAAACAGAATAAAAAAGGTAAAAATCAAGAACCACTCAAGGAATCAAGCTAAAAGCACCGAAAATGGAGCCGAGCATTTGAAATCAGAACCCATCAAAGAATAGAAGTAAAACAGAAAGAAGAAATTACTACAATAAATACCTTGAGAAAAAACCCCCCGAGGTCAGTACACATGTTATATATCTTATCAGCCGCAACTTCGTGCTGCTTCTCCCACATTGCCTCCCTCTTCTCCACATTTTTCTCAAAATTTACTCGGACTTGAAACACCTAAATAAAATCACAAGATTTACATTTTTTATGCAATTTCAACACCAAATTTCCCGCAAAACACACAAATAAAGCACCTTGTAACCGGTATAGATATCGACAGCTCGAACCCAGAATTGGAATGAACGTTGCCAGGGTCTGAAGTGAGTAGAAACCTTTTCTTGAAATTCTTTCAAATCAAGAGGAAGCATGGCGGATTTGACACTTCAGTTTTTCTTTTTTTCTTTTTCCTTTTTCCTTTTTCCTTTTTCCTTTTTCCTTTTTTTTTGGGAAGTCCTTTTTTCCTGTGGTTTATTTAATTTATTTCATTTTGGTGAGATAGCGGTGGCGGTGAAAATCGCATGCACAGGTTTAGAATTGATATTCTTCTGATTTTTATTTTTATATTTTTCTGACAGAATTGTGGTTGAGAACTTGAGAAGACTGTGTACACAGAGTACAATCTAAATGGCAAGTGAATTTGTTTGACATTTTGGAAGTATTTGGCAATGTTTGTTTTATTTTCGAGAAATACTTTTTTTATTTTTCAGTCCGAAAACATATTTGCATAACTTATTTTCTAAAAATATTTTTAAGAAATTAATTTTATTTTAAAATCTGTATTTCATTTTTTAATCCTGTTTTCAAACAGCCTAAACAATATTTTTCAAAAACAGATACCTCCTTTTAAGAAAACAAAATTTCTTTTTCAAAAAATGCTCTTTACTCACATGGAAAAATAAGTCAACGGAACAATATACTGATTTAGAAAGATTTTTATTTTTAGACATTTTTTTAAAAATAATTTTTTAAAAAAATAATAATCTACAAAATATTTAAGAGAATAAATCCAAACAAAGATAGGCTTTTGGCATCCAATAGAGAAAAGAGTTGGGCATGACTAAGGAGATTAGGCAGGAAAGGTGAGTCAAGTCGGCTTGCATTTGCTTGGGTGAGGCTCAATTCGAGCTCAAGTCAAAATATAAGTGATGAAAGTTCACAAATTGGATAGCGAGCTTTTTACATATTTCTTAATTTATTTATATTAGTAAATATAGTGTTATTTTATTATTTAATAACAGTGGTAATAATAACAATAATATTTATTTTTAATTGCAATTTTGATGATGATAATAGCAAGTTTGTATTATATTGTAATCCTAGAATATAATGAACATATTAACGATTTAAGATTATATTAAATTTAACAAATCTATAATATAATAGACATGATTATACTATTATTTCTCATGATCATATTATAACAAGAAAAATATTAAAATAATCAATAATATAATAATTACAGTTAACTAACTAAAACAATACAATTCAAATTAATTCAAGTAGAAAAGTTAATATTTTTTACATAGGTGAGCTCAAGTTTGAATAGACCCAACTTTAAATGAGTCAGTCGAGTTCGTTCGACTCGATATTTTTTAACTGGACCCTAACTTAAACCTAAATTTATAAATTCAATCATTTTCAGCTTAAATTTTTTAAAACTAGCTTGAGCTTCAACCTACAAATGTTAAGAAATTCATCGAAAATTTGAGTCGTCTACATCCCAAAAAGTGAATGTTAAGAGAGTGGGCCTTTGAGTACTTACGTGACTACAATTTTTAAGGACGAGCTTCAATTATCTCTCTCTATTTTCCGAAAATTTGTACATGGGCTGGTTTTCACGGACCAAAACTATTGTGGTCGCGCCGTGCCATTTATGGGACAGCATGGCACTTTGGGCGAGTTCTCATACATAGTTATTGTCAATCAAGAATTAGACTGAGAACCGAATTTCTTATTTTACCATTCATGATCTTTCTTCTTCTTCTGTGTTTTTCTTTTTCTTTTCCTTTTGTCTGTTGCCTCTAATGGAATCAATTACCATTACATTTTGTGTGGAAAAATTGCAAGTACATTGCCTAGTAGATTTTTTTGGCAAGTACATCCCAGTTGGAGGGGTCATTCTATAAATATATAATTGTTAAATGAGTTGGACTGCCCAACTTATAACCAACTGGCTCAAATTCAGTGCCGCCTAAGCCCAGGCCCATCACGGACTTTTTAATATTATATATATTATTTTTATTATGTTGCATGTTATTTATAATTTTTCAACAAAAATTAATAATTATAATATAAAAGATTAGAACTTGTTGTCTACGCAAAGAAGAGAGCCCTCAAATTATTGAGCCAAGCTCAATTCTGTAGTTGAAAACCATAGAAGCAAATTTATATTAATAAGAATAGAGCCCTCAAACTATTGAGGCAACCTCAATAGTAAGAAAAACTATTACTAACAAAATAAAGTAGTACTAAATATTATAGTAAACTTAAAAAAGCTATAAAAATTAAAACTTAATAAGTAAATCTACTACTAACAAAATAAAATAGTACTAAATATACTAAATTAAAAAAAATCTTTAAAATTAAAATATAAACTTAGAAAATAAGTCTATTAGTAACAAAAAGAAAAACTAAGTGTTAAGTATACTACACTAAGAAAAATCATGAAATTTAAAATATAAACTTAAGATGAATATATACTAATTAAAATATCAAATGAATATACTAATGAAAAATTAAAATCTAAACTTAGTATAACTTAATAGTCGAATAAAAATAATGTATATTAATTATATAAGATAATTCACAAGATAAAGACTTAAATTTATAGGAATAAACTTAGACTAATCAAATAAAAATTAAAATCTAAATCTTAGAATGATAGATTTTGAATAATAAAATTTATAATTTACTAATCCAACTTTAGACATAGTTCAAACTTAATTTTTAATTTATAATAAATAAAGTTTGTAAATTTCATGTTAAGATATATCATATAAGGTATACACTTTTAAAAAATTTTTAAAAAAAAATCAGTTAGTGGGCTTTAGCCCACAGGCCCAACTTGTGAAGCCTAGCCTGGGCCCAAGACCGGCCCACTAACACCAGACTAGTGAGTTGGACCTGGACTTAATCGGCCCGTCTCACAGACAGGTCTACACGGGTCAGGATCGGTCCAACCAAACCAGCCTAATTGACAACTTTATAGAAATGTTCAATGCATTCAATCCACCATCTCCTGCCTTGAAATTCTACAAATGCATTCAATCCACTATTTGCCATAAAAATCATAGGTGTGGGTGCACCACCCCTCCTTGAGACAACTTTCAAGTATTTCACCAATTGGAGAAACACTCAGCCATGTGCAGATTTTCTAAAATGGGCAGGTCTTCTTGTTGGGGTAGAATTGCACATAGTCCTGTCAAGTATTTAATCCTTTCACTTCACTCAACTTGGATAATTAAGGGTATAAAAGATTTTATTGGCGAATCTCTCTTCTCTAAGACGACTTTGAAGTTTGATTGAACCAGTGCACAGCCAAAATTTCCAAGTTAGACTTAAGAAAAGCTCCATCCTGCCGACTAAATTCCAGGAAATTACATTTAGAAAAGCTTCATCCGTGGAGCAAACTCTTGGTTTCAGAACTTCAGAAGACCAAAGAAATGTTACTTTTGGGAAACAAAAAGCACGAAACATCCAGCATCATCTTCAAATCATCAACATTATTCAGAAGTTATAGAACAGGACCAATCCTCCTCCCACAGATAAAAAGTAGATATATGCTTTAACTATTTATCTTCCAATTGATGACAAAGAAAGTGAAAACGGAAGAGGAAAAAGATGTGGCCTGGAAAAATGTCAAAGGGCGAGTGAGGGCATTAAAAAGAACAACAACATAACTTCAACATACAAGGGTCTTTCAATAGCTGCTCTTTGAATATGAAAAAGCAATCATGAAATCCTTGATTTCAACCCATTTCCCAGCGTACAAACGTAAACTCAAAACCAAATCAACTCATTTCAGAAGTTACAAAAAGAACTTTTGGTGTGTCCCAAGAAATCTGAGTTTCTTTAAAATTCGAAGTCAGTATAAGAATACAAGTACTTGAAGAAGCAACATGAGCAAATTAGTCCATTTTAATTTTGGACATTGTCTTCATACAAATCCCTGATTATTACCCACTTCAAAGATCAATAACACGAGACAGCTTCTGAATGCGGTTCAATAAGAAATCCCCTTGCTTGATGGTTGACTGGTAAAGGGCATTCTTTGCGTCAGGGCGATTGGTTTCTAATACGCCTGCAACTTTGTCTATCTTGCAGTGTAGCTTCCCTGCTGCAATAAAACGAGACAACTCCCTATAAAGGAAGGAAACACTTTATTATGGACCGCTAACATGTTAAAAAAGCAAGGTATCTCAAAATTTATGGTCTCAACGAAAGCTTAAATTTTAACTGCTTACAGATCAATGAAATCCACTGTCACTCCAAATGCTTTAGCCATAGCTTCAATGGTTACACTCTTGTAGGATTCCAAGAACTGGGAATAAACAACAGTTCTAATCTCCCTCATGTAGTACCGAAAGTGCGGATGCAAATAGCGATCCAGCTTAATATGCTCAGTCAAGCCAGCTGAAAGACCAAAGCCGGAAATGTGACCAGCAGAGTTAAACATGTATAACATTCTATGGCTTTGATTAACATAAAACTAGAATCAAAACATATTATGCAATTGGCAGAATAAGAGCTCCTGACTAAGTAATTCTAATAAAGATACTTACCGAAGGCAGTAAAAAATGATTTATACTGGCAATCATATAGGGAGTTCAAAAAGTCAGATAGGTACGGGATTTTGCCAATGACAGTCAATATCTCTGGGGCATCCACTACCTGCCACATACCCAAACCACAAAGAAACATTGGTTAATTACCATTTCTGCTGCTTGGGAAGAAAAAAATGAAAAAGACATAAATCGAGAGATGCATTTTCAGTCTAGTTAAAAGAAGACCACTTTAGAGAAAAATAACATGCCTTTTGTTTCAGGGAAACTCTATCCAAGGATATGATGCTCGTAAGGCCAGTGTAAAATATAAAGGTGTCGTAGGGGAAGAGCTCGTAAGTCGTGAAAGTTGAAATAGAATCAAGGAAAAGATCGGCTGCTTTCTTGAAGTTGCGAGTAGACATGCAATATAAGCCTTCGTACACCTTCAAACGGTTCTTCCTCTCCCAGTCACCTCCCTCTTCAAACAAGCTGTAATGTTGAAAGTCAAAACCAAATGCTCAACCTCAGTACATAGAAATAGAATAAGATTGGGGAAAAAATATTATCTAAGAGCAACATATACATCGACCCTTACTTCTTTGCTTTGTCAATGCTTTTAGAGATAAGATCAAAGTCCATGTGGAAGAAACCAATCTGTAGAGTGTAGAATACCAAATCCATCTTTTGTCCGACTGCAACAGTCTTGCTCTCTGTTACCTTGAGTTGTTCCAGTGCCTTCTCCTGAATTTTAGAGAATGTCAAAGGACAACATAGGAAAAAGAACAGGGAAACACAAAGTAATATGCGTACCTTGTCACCAATTCGAATGTAAAATAAGGATTTAGCCAAGTGAGCTTCCCTAACTTCACTTTCGCCCAAGTTTTCTTCAGCATCAGCAATCCTAGATGAATTCAGCCACAGATACATAAGCATGAAAGCAATGGCTCACTGTCTGTGCTATATGTTAAATGGCCTTGAAAATGTTTATCAATCTTTCCTTACATTGATGAATTTAAAAGGTTAACAACACGAGGATGGCAGAAATTTTGCCTAAGAGGAACTACACTATATTAAGACATCTGTGAAGCCTAACAAGAAGGTAAGTTAATAAACCATAACTAGCACAAAACACAAAGGCTGAAAAGTAGCTTTTTGATTACATAACAAAGTTGTAGACTGCAGGTGCAAAATTGTGTGTATTATTACAAACTAAATCCCCCAGGAAAATGAAAAAGAATCTCTTGCTGTTGGGAAATCTAATATTTTTCTCCACTAAGCATAATCAATAAAGATCCACAGATCATACATTCTCACAATCATCACTATCGTAGCAAAGTGAAGGTACAAACAAATGCCTCAAATCAGTTTGTAACCGGTCAATTCCAATTGCTTGAGGATATCTAACCATTCATGTAATTAAGGGTATTTAAGTCACCAATATAAAACCATAAGTCCATGTCATTCCATAGAATAGGACAACCAAACTTCAGGTGGTACATTTCTAGAGACCTTACACTTACAAACTCTATTTCTCCTCACTGTTCAAAAACCGCAAGAGGGAAAATACAAAAGAGAAAAGAGCTGATGTAAGGGACTTGTCTGGATTGTTAAGAACTAAATGACTGGTAGGTTACTACATCCTTGTCTGGATGTAAGGTCTATCTAATGCGAAGACCATATCATGCAGGAACTTATTGGTACAGTATTATATATACAACACCGAGAAGCTTTAATACTTTCAAAAAGGCAAAGCATTATATTGGACCTCATCACTCTCAAATATGTGCTCAGCTGTCATGGCTTCACCTATTTTAAGGGGAAAAAAATAAGTCCTTGTTTAAGCCATTCATCCTACAGAATTGAATTGCAAGATGAGATATAACAATATGGAGATTTTGAAGGAATCATCCTACACAATGATATCAAAAAAGAAAGTATTTTTCAATATAGAAATAACAGTTCTATAATTTTAATAATGAAGCACTCATCCTACCTACATGTCTCTGCAGTTCTTAAGGGACAAATATTCAATCCCACAATAATTTAGTGTATAAGAATTATGAGACATCTCTTACATTTATCTCATGACACAATATTAAATCTTGCATGTAAATGCAAGGAAGCAATCCTATTGAATATAAAGTAGCCAGAAGGGGAACTTTCCACCTTTAAAGTTGATCAAACACTCACCAATTCAAAAGCAAAAATCCAATAGAATTTGTAATTTTAAACTTATACGCATATATCCCTGCAGTTGCTTCTGCTGTCTACCTTTCCCACAAATGCCCAAACCCCAAGATAGTACCACTTGCCATCTCCTCTTCCAACAGCTAACGAACCCTAGTACACCCAATCCTCTGGATGACCAACAACTTCTATTGAATTTCACATTGCTCAGACTCAGTAACTGTAACTGAAAAAAGGGACAGCTTTGTCCCCTTTGAAAGAAGTTTTCACTTCCACATGTTTATGATTAAAAGGATAGTTCTAAGTTTTATCGAGACTTAAAAGGATCCAAAGAGTTATCATGTGTTTATGATCAAATGGTCTCAAGAATTCAAAATATCTACAGCTCTAAAGAGTTCTAGTGATCCCTTGTTAGACTTATTCCAATTCAAAGAGCTCGTTTCAAATCACTATATCAATAGTGATTAGATAAATCTGTCCAAGTCTAGCCCCATATTTAAAGGTACATTCAACGAGCATTCTCAATATGCCTTGAAAAGGACTCAAACCTCCATGCTGTCAACCATTTCACAACCAAGACTCATATCTATTGTCCTATAAAGCACATTAAATAGCATCTGACTCTTAGGCCTACCACTCAAAGTAATTGTTGAGTTACACATGAGCCCATGACCGACGAGGTGCAAGTGCGAGGTGCAAGGTGCTTACCAACATAACAAAGGAATGCATAGAAGCTTGATCTACTAAAAGGGCACGGATGAAACTAGTAAGAAAAGCACAGCACAGAGGAAAAAAAAAAACATAACACCATCATGCCATAAGTCACATTATTAAGTAGCGAATATTTTCCTCAATTAATAAATCCATAAATCACAGAAATCTCATAATGCAATTCACAACAAAACTAAATCCACTACGGAAGTGGTACTAAAAATTCACGTAATTTATCAAAAGCAAAACTCACTTCTCTTCGAGCTTCTTCAACTCGTCATCAATCTTGGCACGCATCGAGTCAAGCGCCTTCTGATCCAAATTCAAAACTTTGTTCGCAACTAGGGTTTCGTACAACGGGGCCATATCTACATATACCCAATTGAGAACCCAAAAAAAAAAAAAACCTTAATCATCATTAATAAGCCAATAACATGAATTTAACTAGGAAATGGTTGAGAAAATGATTAGATACCGTTGGTGAGGATGAAGTTGAAGACCTCATCTCGGAGGCGGACCTTTTCGATGTCATCGACGTCGTTTTGAGTGAGCAGGAATAGCTTATGCGCCAGCACAAGCTGCGGCTGCTGTATTCCCTCTTCGCCTTCCATTGCTGAACTTTTCTTCTTTCTTTCTTTATCTTTACTCAGACAAAATAAAGAGAGATCAAAAGAGAGGATTTTAGATTTCTTGAAGAGGGGAGAAACTGAGAGAGGTTCTGAGCAGTCAGAAATGGTGATTGGGCCTCAAGTTACTGTTTGGACTTATAAATAGTAATATCATGGTCTGGGCCATAAGATATCAACATATTAAGCTTAAAGCCCGTGTTTGACGTGGATTAGAAAGTTGAAATAATCATTTTTCTTTTTTTTTTTTTCATTTATTTCTTTCTGTCATTATTTACTACCACATCTATCCACTTAACTATAGTGTTTAACTTGATTTTTTTTCATCAGCTTTCTTCATTTCTCGCCTTAAAATGTAGGACGAGACAACATTGCATGATGGGATTACCTTCAAATTTATTATCGTTCGATGGTTTTCAACAGTTGATTTTTCATTTTTTTTTATTAATATTCAGTCGTATGTGGACTTTACGAATATAACTTGACAGTATTCTTTAATTTTTTCATCATTTGTAATGAAGTCTAATGTCCCAACCTCCCGAAACCCCCGAAACCATGTCGGACAATGTCATTGCTTCAATTTGTTTGTGGTTTAGTATATTAGGTTATCTCCATATATATAAGTGGTTATCTCTATTTGTATACTGCCACCACCATTTTTTTTTCCTTCTAATAACTAAAAAGAATATTAAGATATAGTTAGATATAAATAACTAAAATAAATAAATAAATAAATAAAAAATCTCATACTCCACAAACATAACACAAAAAAACAGCAAGAGATATATATAAGAGGTTATCTTCATTTATTTGTACAGTGATTGTTTTTTTTTCCACTAATTATATATCACTAAAGTATTAATTAAAAAAAAAAAACAGAACCACCTTGCAACAATTCAAAATAACGTCGCACAATGCCGTTATCTTCAAACATTTATTATAGTTGGAAGCTATCTTAAACCATCATCCCACATATATAAGAGGCTATCTTCATTTGTTTAGTGCCATCATTTTTTTCCAATCTAATAACTAAAACAATAACATAGGACATATATAAGAGGCTATCTCCATATAATGATTTTTTTACTTCAATAATATATAACCAAATTACTGATAAAAAAATATACAAAAAAAAAAAGAACAATCATGCCATCCCATATATATAAGATGGTATCTTCATTTATATAATGATTGGTTAACACCGACTTTTTAGTTTTATTTATTTGATTATTTCATAATTTAATTTATTTACAAGGTAATTATGGACAATTAATTTTTTTATATTATTTTAATAATTAGTCCATTAAGGCATCGTTATGAAGTCAACTACACCAATGATGACCAGGCAACTCACATAAATCAACTACTGAAGAAATTATAAGTAAATAGATCACGTCACTATCATGGAGTCAATGCACCAATAGTAGACAAGATAACTTAACAGGGGTCTATAGATAAGACTACTGAAAAAAGAAAAACCCATCATTAATTCTTGTTCTTTTTCGTTTCTTGTATGAACAGCTATCTTGTTTCCTCCTCTTTTTATTCTTTATTTCTTTTCTCACAACTTAAGAGATTATGTAAATATACACACACACACACACACACATATAGGAAATAGTCAAATTCTAAATTTATTTAAATGTCATATTGTATGTCAAATAAGTAAAAACTGGCTAGAGAAAGAAAAGAAGGTCTTATGGAGATATCAAGTATGTACAATTGTTGTAATAGATCTACATACATTGAGGTTTAGAAGATATTCTTACACAATGTTCTACGTTTTTGTTATTTCTGATTGGGATTCTTGATGCGACATTGAAATCAATACATATGAAGAAATAAAAAAGAGAGAGAGAGAGAGAGAGTAGATTTACTTTGTTCTATGCATGCACATGGTGGGAAAATAATAGAAGAGACAAATACACACGTACGCATATCTCATCTCATCTCATCAAACAAATAAACACTAACAAATACAACACCTATATATTTTCTTTTGTTCGTGGTTTTCTTTAGTGTGTCAATACGTTTGATTTTGTTGTCTAGTTTGTTTTTTTAGCTAATTTTTTTATATTTTTTTTTCCTACTCCTGCTTACTATGCATTATTCATGCATTGCAAATTCAATTTCTATAATTGAATAAATAATAATTAACATAAATAATAATAACAATACTGACATTTTTTATATCTCAAACAATCTTTTCTTTTAGGTATTGTGAAGGAAAGACATCAATTGCTAAGCTATTGGTGCAGTCGAATAGGTATTCTTTAAGTGTGTTCTTTACATATTTTTAACTGTGAATTGTGATGCTTAACAGTCTTTTTGTTGTGTCGTTAGGAAGTTGTTATTTTTTTTTGAGTTTTTAAAGGTATAGGTTTCATTTTGAAATTGAGTAGGTGCAGCTAGATCTTGCATAGCATTCGATGCAATCAATCATTTTTATAAGTATGTTATTTTATTTTCCTTGTTTGTTGGTTGTGTTTCTTTCTAGCCATCTGTCAATTGAGCATATACACTTAGAATCCAGAAGAAGAGTTCGAAATTTTACACTTTTGTCATTTATTTATTTTTATTTATTTTGAAATTATTATATTGCAAGCTATTTTTAAGTTATTCTGGCAATTTATTTATTACTGTAAAAAAACTGGATTAATAGGTTACTCATGAGGGTGACCCCATCCAAGTGTTTAAATAATTTTGGAGGAAGTATATTTTCGTAGGCAAAAACTACTATCCAACCACCCATCTTCTCATATATAATGTGCATCTCCTATATACAAAATATGCAACAGATGCATAAATACAACAAACAAACATGGAGAAAGTACATCTTTTTCCTGCATAAATGGGGCCAAAATTTGAAGACAAATGGTAATTAATTTGGTCAAGTTTAGTCTCTGGTGTTTCAGTGTTGTTTAACACATATTTTTTAGTTTTATTTTTTAAAATTATTTTTATTTATTTGGTTTATTAGTATGGTAATTATGGACAATTATTCCTTTTAATAATTAATCAAATACAACATTGTCATGGAGTTAATTACACCAATGATAGTCCACAACTCAACTAGCGTCAACTGCTATGACTACTGAAAATTTTGCATCATAGTCTGTAGTGTACCTCATTTGTTGAGATTTTTTTTTTTTTTTTTTCTGCTTTTTCCTTTTTTTTTTTTTTTGTCAGGGGCACCTTTTTTGGATGTGATGTGGAACGGGAAGGAGTTACATATACTACTACAGTACTACTTGCATTGCGAAAAATACTTGTTTAGGTTCAATACAAAAACTTTGATAAAAAATAACAAACTTATTGTATATAAGCAAACTATTTTCCTAGTTGATTTTTGTGTTATTTTCCGAAACTTCATATCAAAGTTAATTGTAAAATATAAAGTCTTACTCAATTTTAATTCAATAGCAATTATAACTAATTTCATTATTGTGTCAACTAAACACAACACTGAACAGAAGGTATTTCATACATTATAATTAGTCCATGGTTTATATTGCGAATTTTCTTTGTGAAGATACACGTCTTTTTTGAAACAAAAATAAAGAATTTTGTCATAAAAAAGGAGGAAATTGTTAATAGATTTTGACGATGATAATTAGGCAAATTTATAGACCCTAAAATTCTTGTAATTTTCTATTTTATTAGGAGAATTTGTAGGGACTATTTCAGATGACTCTAGACAAATAGAAGAAGAAACTTGTCTATCAATTAAGTAATATTCAGAAGTGCAGCAGTGGAGACTGAGTTGAAGAGCTAACTCACAGAGTTGAGCACAAGACTGAGCTGGATGTTTTTTTTCTACAGATTTGCTACCAATTTGAGTGTTTATTGGTTTGATGTATATTTTGGCCTACATATAACTAGAAGAACTTTCAAGATAAATTTTAGAATTATTTGAGTATATTAAAGTGTTGTATTTGTGCTTTTAGTAAGTATTTTGTTATTAATAAATTAGTTATATTTCTATATGCACTATTGTACATCATTTCATCTATTGTTTTTTTCTTTTCATAGATAGAGTTGAACTGCACGAAAAGTCCATTGAGAAAAATAGATTTATAGACAGTGAATATGTAAGATTGATAAAAGAAGGGAGTGTTAGAATTAATTATGCCATACAGATTTCACGGTGTTACATATCAGTTATATATTACTTCTACACATCTTCGTAATTAAATAGTAAGATATAAAATATTATTTTTGTTGATAAGAAAAATAATAATATATGTTTGTTCAAATCATGATTTTTGTAGAATTTGAACCATCCTTTTGTGAATCCCAAGTCAGTCATCAATACTTTACATATTCTTGTACATGTAACAAACTTTGCTATTTTTTACATTGTGGGTTAAGTATATAGAATGTGGAGGTATATCATGAAGTGCAGAGGAAAATAAAATTAAATAAAATAAAATAATGAGCAGTCAAAAAAGAAATAAATATAGTTACAAGGCGCAAAGATTATTGACTTATGAGAATAACATTTTCCTCATCAATGAACTTGTAAAACGTATATGATTGTGAATAGTTTATTTTTTATTCTGAAATAAAAGACTTTAAGATATTGTAGATTGTATCTTGTCCAAAGAATAATGTCGTTGTGCTTTCGCCATTGAATTTTTGAAATTTTTTTTCATAAGAGCTGTCGAATATAGCTATATCCAAAATGTCAATTGAAGATTGGTAAAACAATATAATGTCATTGAATATTTGAATTTAGTATCATTATCAATGTTGACATTCTCACATCTATAAAAAAAAAATCTACTTTTAGAGATATCAACAATCCAATGTTTATTTTCATTGCATCTAATTACTTCATTTATTGGGAGGTAAAAAAAATTATTCATAATTTTCAATTACAAAATCTGCACATATAATATTAATTCATTAAATATTGCATGAATAAAAATAATATGGTAATACCAACTGGTTAAGCTAAATTTAAAAGTTAAAAATCTTATAGCTTTGCCATTTGAATGTCGATGGACCATAAAGAAAAATAAGAATATTGAGTACTGAAAGCATGCTACATTGCCAAATTATCTCCAGTCATCTCTAAATCTATACATATAAATAAAAGATGGATAGACATATATATATATATATATATATATATATATATATAGAGAGAGAGAGAGAGAGAGAGAGAGAGAGAGAGAGAACAGATAAATGAAGGATAAACCAAGTCCGATGCCATTTATCCATTCTGATCAATGTAGATTTACATTTTAGGAGGATTATTATTATTATTATTTTCTGTTTCAAGAATACTCTGGTATAAAAGAGCCCACCTACAGTATAGTTTTATGGGATTCTAATGCTCATGTATATTTTACTTTTCTACTGTAGAAATCTTTGGTAAAAAACTTTCGCTCACTTTTTTATTCACCGAGGCAAAAAAAAGTTTGATATTTATTTTGTACACACGCAATCCTAAATTTCTTTTTATAGAAGAAGATCTGCCTAAAAATCTATCTGTTTAACAAATTTGTTTTGTATGTTAATTGAAATAACAACCATCGCAATAAAAAAATAATTTTAGGACAATATATATTCAATATGAAAGAAAAATACATATCTACTTACAAGAATAATTGCATTATAGGGAGGCAGAAATCATCTGTGAGTTTCGGGACCACCATTACCATTTTGATAATACCTCTAAGAAATTATTAAGTCGAGTTGTTATTTGTCAAACTAAGTCGGGTGAGTTAACTGTTGATAAGAAAATTTTGGACGTGAGGATTGGACTAGGCATCTCTCTTAGGACGGTTCATCCCAACATATAAAAATGGCTTAGATTAATTTCAGAATAATGGATTCGAGTTTTTGGATCGAGCTGCCAAGATTGTAGGACAGGTCGAACAAAATGAATATGAATGGACTAGGGCCCATAATTATAATCAGGATTATAATGGGTCGTCTTTATTACTCTGTCCTATTCCATAATAAAGGCCCACTTAATAATCTTTAAGAGACCTAAATTTTTAGAGGGTTGAGATTTAAGAAAGAAATCTTAAGTTATAGTTGTCATAAAAGTAAGTTACATCCAATAGGATATTGAATCCTATTAGGAAAAGTTTACTTTTACTCTTTATATAGGCCTTCAAGCAAAGTTAAGGTGCATAATGATTGTACAATACTTTTTATTAGAAAACTCTCACCTAAAATTGATTATAATTTAAGCATTGGAGAGATTGTTGCACCTACAAAGTTGATTTTGAAGGAATCCTCAGGACTTATTCAACTAGTTCAGCGAAGAAGACCAACAATTTGGTTGTCCAAATTTGCTATGCATCAAGTAGTGCTATCTGTAGGACATAATATTGAGTTGAAGATGTGAGGATATGGTTGGAAAGGAAAATCAATGTCAAAATCTAGAAAGGAAAGACCTAACCGCCATCACATTCACCAATCTTTCCCGTAATGTTATGTCCACGCTACTGACAATCCCACTTGAGAGATCCTTCCAAGAGGAGTAATAGAGCTACGATGGAGCAATTGTTAGGTTTAATCGCAGTGGTAGTATAGGCTACTCTACAGAGGAAAGAAGCAACCTAATTTATCCAGCTTTCTCTATTTTCTTAGAAGAAATGAGCCAATGATAATATCAATGGTGGTGTAGTGACGAGGGAAACAAAAATTTCGCAGGATGAAGCTTAGACGTAGAAGAGAGCTATACTTCGATGGAGCAAGAAGTGGAGCCATAGTAATGTCACAACCATATGTAACAAAGAAGGTAGAAGACCTTCGTAAGGAGATGAAAGAGATGAGGAAGCAAAAGACGAGGAAAGCAGTCAATCAAAGGAGAAATCTGTTGGACAAGAAATCATGGTGAATGAATTGTCTCTGAAGTGGGCACTGAACTACGAGTATGATGGGACCATTGACCCTTGGAAGCATTTTGTCAGTTTGAGAATTTAACATTGCTTCATAGGTATTTAGGTAGGGTGAAGTGCAGGGTTTTCCTAACCACATTATCTAAATCCACACAACATCGGTTCAATCAATATCTGCTCAACTCAATTTATTTGTCGAAGAGTTTAGCTTGACATTCCTCTACCAATTTGCTAGTAGCTGGTGTTGTAAGATGTAATGTGGGTATAGAGAATTTTGGGATTACAATAAATTTACTTAAATTGTATAGGTTAGACACACCTTTAAAGATATTGTTTTTAAGATAATAATTCCCCTCACTAAGGTGTAATTGGTTCTCAAAAAATTAACCTAGCTTATGATCACTAAAATTATAAGGTTACACTTATTAGAATTATTTAGAACAAAAATCACCAAGCAGACAAATAAATTTTGTTGATATTTGAAAGTTATTTACAAATTTCTAATGATCATCTCCAACAATTGTACTATTTGCCAAAAGACGTCTTTTGATGGAAAAATACCCTTTGGTTTAAAGTTTAAATTGTTTTATTTGAAATAAGGCAGATTTTTAAATCTACCCATTGGGAAACCCGCAATTCCCTCGTTCCCTCCCTTTTATATTTTATTTATTTATTTCTTTTATATATAGAAATATATATAATTTGAACTATAAGCTTTTCTTGATTTCTTCTCTTAATAAGAGGAACTCCAAGAGAGCTTGGTAAAATTTACTAAACTTATACATATTTATACTTCAAGAAAAGCTTCAAGACTCTAGTAAGCAATCAATGTGGGATAATGCATATGAACGAGCACTCAACAAATGATAACATTTTTAATGTGGTAATGTAAATTATATGGAAATACACTATATTATAAAACAACTGGAGATATCAGAAAATAGTGTTAACCATTTTCAGCTTATATTAAAAGGATGATGAACCTTTGTGAATCTATATCATGAAGGTACCTTGGCCTTGCAAGGTCTTCTACAAAGGGATTTCTTTCGCTCCTTACACAAGAAATTAGCTAAGGATTTTGATGATTTGCTAGCTCGGGTAAAAAAAAAAATGAATATATATGAAACACAATAGATGAAGAGAGTAGATACTGTATAAAAGAGGTTGAATGATTTTTCTTTTCATGGATCTTTATTGATCATGGATTCCTTGATAGAAGGAAAACCTATTAGGACTTCTTATTTCTACATGTTGAATTTTGATTTTTGTAAGGATTCCTTGATAAGAAGAAGATCAACTTTTTTTTCCTTCAATATTGTGCCATGGTTTTTCTCTAAGCCTAACATCATTGGAATTTTTACATTTTCTTGAATGCAAGAATAGGGTTGAATTTAAGCCTATTGATTACAAGCGTTTGTTAACCGAGCTTAACCTTCCAATAGTTTTTGGACTGAGCTCGAAAGGATTGAAGCTTGCTAGTTACAAGCATGTGTTGATCGAGCTCGATCTTTCAATAATTTATGGAACCAAGCTCGAAAGGATTGAAACTTATTAATTACAAGTATTTATTGAATGAGCTC
The DNA here is from genome assembly GCA_019321725.1 of Paulownia fortunei. NCBI lineage: Eukaryota > Viridiplantae > Streptophyta > Magnoliopsida > Lamiales > Paulowniaceae > Paulownia > Paulownia fortunei. The sequence goes on along the minus strand of CM033112.1, from coordinate 15,782,591 downwards.
AACATTTCTGTGATTCATGGAACTGAGCTCAGAAGAATGAAGCTTATTAACCAAGTTCAACCTTCTTATGAATCATGAAACCAAGTTGGGAATGATTAAAGCTTGTTGATTACAAGCGTTTTTTATAGAGCTAGACCATCCTGTGATTTATGGAATCGAGTTTGGAAGAATTGAAACTTGTTGACTATAAATGTTTGTTGGTCGAGCTCGACCTTCCTGTGATTTATGGAATCAATCTCATAAGAATTGAAGCTTGTTGATTATAAGAGTTTGTTGACTGAGCTCGACCTTCCTAATATTTATGGAACTGAGATCAAAAGGACCGACGCTTGTTGATTACAAGCGTATGTTAACCAAGCTCAACCTTCCTATGACTTATTGAATAACATTCAAAAAAATAAAGTTTGTTGATTACAAGCATTTGTTGATCGAGCTCGACCTTTTTGTGATTTATGGAATAGAGCTCAGAAGAATTGAAACTTGTTGATTAAGTGTTTGTTGACATAGCTCATAAAACCAAGCTCGAAAATATCAAAGGTTTTTTTATTACAAGAATTTATTGGCCGAGTTTGACATTCTGGTAATTTATGGACCCAAGCTCAGAAGGGTTGATTCTATTTGATCACAAATGTTTGTCGAACGAGCTCGATCTTCTTGTAATTTATGGAATCGAGTTTGAAAGAATTAAATTTTTTTTATTACAAGCATTTGTTGATCGAGCTCGATCTTTCAATGATTTATGGAATCAAGCTCGGAAAGATTAAAGCTTATTGATTACAAGCATTGTGTTAACTGAGCTCGATATTTCTATAATTGATAGAATTGAGCTTGGAAGATTGAAGTTTGTTGATCACAAGCTTTTGAATTGAGCGAGTTTGACCTTAATGAACTTATGGAATTGAGCTTAGAATATTAAAGCTTCTTGATTACAAGTCGTGCTAATAGAGTTGCGGGGGGTTGATGATACTACCTAGATTGACCCTCATATATTAGGCCAAGATTATTTGACAGAGTTATCCAGTGTTAAGCTATGATTGTTTAGTTGGTTGTTGATTTGGAACTTGTAAAAGTGAGGATTGGATTGGGCTATCCTTTTAGAACAGTTTATCCCAATCTATGAGGAAGATTTAGGTTAGTTTTAGATTAATGGGCTTGAGTTTTTGGACTGAGCCACTGAGATTGTAGGGCAAGTTGAACATAATAGATAAGAATGGTTTGAGGCCCATAATTGTAAATTGGGTTAGGATGGGCCGTTTATATTAGTTCGTCATAATTCATGATAAAGGTCCAGTTGATGATCTAAGAGACCCAAATTTCTAGAGGGATAAGTCCGACTATGAATGAAATCTTGAATCATAGTTATAATAAAAATGGATTCAAATCTAATAGAATGTTGAGTCCTACCTAAAAAAGGTTATATATATATATATATAGACATTCAAGTAAAATTAAGATACACATTTGAATATGCAATACTTTTTTAAGAAATCTGTCACATGAGATTGATTTAAATTTAAACATTATGAACTAAAACTCAACACCTCTAAAGTTGATTTTACATAAATTTTGAAGAGGCATTTGGATTGTTCAACGTAGAAGACCACCAATTTGATTGTGTAAATTTGGTACTCATCACATTTCTTAACTACTATTTTTTTTCTTTTCCTTTACGACTTTAAATCAGCTTAGTAGACTTGAGCTTTAGAGTATTTGAGTTGGGCTTCTCTCACTCTTTGATATGTCTTCATGACAACAATAAAATTGAACTGTTGGTCGAGAAGTCAACAGATTACTAATATGTCCTTTATGATTGATTATGATCAATTTTATACTTAATATTTTTTGAGGTCAACGACAATCTTGACTTCTAAATATCTCGGCCTAAATTATAGAATCTGTTTAAAAAATTAAAATTCATGATACAATCAAAATATTCTAATGATTAAGCAAGAGGTCTATGGGATAGGTACAAACAAGTAAGAATAGAAAGTTTAGATAAACTAATCACTTTTTAGTTAAGCCAATAAAAAATATTTATAAGAAAAGAGGTCACACGTAAGAGGTACGTGTTGACACTAATATTAATATTTAATTCACTTTGAAATAGATCCCATCAAAAGATCCAAAACTTTGTTTGTGGGTTGGTTGAAGCCCAACCTCAAACAGGTTGATTGTGAATGCTAACCTAATTGGGGAATACTCTTTATAGCCGGAACTATTTTGATCTTGAAAGGTAAATCCCCTCATCAATGACGATTTCAAGCATCAATGGGGAGAAGAGAGGGGATTAATTTTGGAGAGCACCAATGTGCTTCTACTTTCTGGGTTTTGGGAGAGGAATTAAACATCATCCAGCTGAAGATAATTTTCAAGTGAAGGTTAACTTTGTTTCAAACCGAACCAAACTTTGGTTTCATTTTAATATTTAAATTTAAATTCAAATCCTAAAGGTTGACTCAACTTGAATTTGGTTGTAGTTCATATCATTGAATATCATGAACTCAGTTGGAATCTTCATACTTGAATTACAGAAATATTTAAGTAAAGATCATATTAAAAAAAATCCCTAAGAAATCGTTGTTACAAAAATTATTTTTAAGAATCAATTGGTATGAGTGTAATTTATTTTACTTATTTTAAAATATATTCAATACTATTAGTTGATTTTTGGACATTGTGCAATTTAGATTTTTGTTTAAACTTATAAAATTGAATTTTAATTGCCTGACGCTAATTTTGAAACTCAGTCTCTATTTTAAATTAAGCCTGATATTTATTGGAAAAAAAATCTCAAATAAATTCAAGCTTCAAATTTTTTATTTTACTCTTTAGATTCATGGCACGTATTTATGATATAAATCTTATTCAAATATTGAAGTAACACCTATTTATCACATGGTACGTGTCGTGAATTCAAAGAAATGGAATACCAAGTGAAATAGAAAAAATAGAATAAAAAAGAATTAATATTGCTTTACCATCATCTATTTTTGTTGAGTATTATTTTATCTCTTTGTACTCTCAATTGTTTCACTTTATCACTTTATACTTTCATTCTATCTCACTTTATCTCCTTGTACATTCATTGTCTCATTTTACTTCCTTGTACTATTAAAAAAATAATCAAATTATCTTTACCAATTATTTATAGTAAAATTACTTTAAAAAGTTCTAAAATTAATAGACTTGTATGTATGTTACTTTTTCAACTTAATTAATAACACTTAATATTAAATTCATTTAAAATTTTATTATCCTTAAATTTTAATAGCTATTTTTTAGAAATATAGTCCCTATTAAATTTCAATATCGTATGATATTTTTATTAGTTAATACATTTTACTTATAAATTTTCTACTTGTCATAAATATAAAAAAATATATAACTTATTTCTAATTTTTTTAAATTCATAAAATATTAGTAATGAATTTCTCATTGTTAATGAAATTATTTAAATTTCATAAAAACTATGTTAAATTCAAAAAAATATTATTTTTAGGTGCAATTTGGTACTATTAAATAAATTATAAATAGTCGAATTATCATAACTTAATAGATATTATGTTCTACTTAAAAAATCATAGTCGCTTTTGTATTTAATTTTATTACTATTATTTGATTATAATAATTATTTTAGAATTTAACATAGTTTCTAGAAATTTTTGATAACTCTAATAATAATAAAAAAATATTACTAATATTTTATCTATTTAGTAAGATAATATTTAAAAATAATTTATATATTTTTTGAATTTATATTGAGTAAAAAATTCATAAGTAAAGTGTATTAGCTAATAAAGAATATTCTACTATATACTAATTTAATAGAAACTATGTTAAATTAAAAAATAACTATTAAAATGTAAGTACAATAAAATTTTAAATAAATTTAATATCAAGTATTAATAATCAAATTGAAAATATTATTAGAATATATATATATAAGTTCATTATTTTAAAATATTTTAGAACAATTTACTATAAATAATAGGTAAGGGGAATTTGGTAAAAAAAAATTATAGTACAAGGGGGTAAAATTAGACAATGGGAGTACAAATGGTAAAGTAAGACACAATGAGAGTATAATGGGGTAAAGCGAAATAATTGATAGTATAAAAAGATAAAGTGATACTTAATAAAAATACACGAAAGTGGAATTAACCCAAAAAAAATTTTAAACCATAAATTCAGGCTTGGGGAGAGAAAAAAACTTATAAATTATAACAAACAAGGTTAACTCACTCACCTTGATTGACATGACAGGCTTACAATACAATGCTTGTGTGACAATGATAAATTATTCATATTAGTTTTTCACAAATTCAGTCTAGGTTCAATAAATTTGGTTAAAATTTTAGAAAAAAAAATATTTTGCCATCTACATTATATGTGTTTTTACACTTTGTCACTTAAATTATTTTTATTACACTTTATCATCCAAACTACATAAGTTTTACACATTGTCATATGTGATCCAATTTTGACGGAATATTTCACTGAATTCTCTCACGTGCCACGCACAGTCATTTTGAAAGGTAAAATCATCAAATCATATTAATGTTATCTCACTTTATCATACAAACTTTGCATAGTTTGTAACTTTGTCACCTCACTTTAAAAAATATCCCCAAAATATGTATGTAAATATATTTTATCTTTCCTTCTATTACTCAAAAAGTAAATTGAATTAATATTTATTTAAAAATAATTGTTAGCATAATTAAGTTTTTTATTTATTAGTTTCTACTTCCTTCTTGAATCATAAATTTTATTATTTATTTTACTTCGTCAAATCTAAAATTAAAATAAATTATAATTATAAATTAGTAAATTTTATATCGATATGGAACAATAATAAAATCTTAAAAATAAAAATAATTAATTATACTAAAATCATTTTTATTTTTTTTTTTGCAATTCTTGTTAAAGAATATATGTAATGAGGTTGTTTAAAAGGATTTGCTTCGTTACCTATACAATGGTATTACAATTGTACTGAAATAATAAATTGAAGGTTGTCTTGTAATATGGTGTTTGTAATCCAGAAACTTGGTCAGCGTGTGTACTACAATTGGGACATGATTTATACTCTAATAAACAAAAAATGAATGGTCATTATGTTAAAAAATCATATTTATTGTTTCTTTTATAGATAAAACAATTAATGTTGGTTGATCAAAGTTCGATGGTGTTCCAGAGAGTGTGTGTGTGTGTGTTTAAGAAAAAGATAATGAGTATATTTGTTATTATAAAGATAGATTTTATTTAGAAAAAAATGACAAAAAATATAAATAGTTATTTGTCAATTTTGAGATGAATAAAATTATTGGTGTGACTTCTAAGAAGCAAAGGAATGAATCTATTAGATTGTTCGTTAACTACTAACTAATTAAGGCGATCTATAATTTTACACAAATACATACATATTGTTATATAGATGATACTTATTCCGCTGATATGGATGTTATAATTATACAAACTTTCTTGTCATTATCATTTATTTTGTAAAGTTTTTGATTGATAAACAAGCAGAAGAGTTTCATGAGATAGTGGGGCAATACTTAATACTTGAACCAAAAATTGTTGGATGATCATAAGCTACGTGCTTTAAATATTTAACTACATCGGATTCAAGTATTATAGAACGATGTTACTAATATAATTATAGAACGATTTTACTAGTAAAATGATGAACATAACATGTTAGAATGAATATGCTAATTTATAGTTACAATTTATTCTAATTTGTAGGATTGCATATATATAATTTATAGTTATGATTATAGTGATGAATTTGTAAGATTGCAAATATACGCTACGTAAAGTTGAACATACTAGAATGCATTTTGAAAAATAAATTAGTTTAGATTAGAATGAGATTAAAAAAGAATTAAAAAATAATAATTTTAGTGCAATTGATTATTTTATATTTAAGATTACAGAAATTGCTAATTTGTAGTTATAATTTATTCTAATTTAAGATTAAGTAAATTAAAAAATAGAATTTATAATTCAAAGTTGAAAAGAAATAAAACAAAAAAAAATAGTATATATCTTTTTTATAGATATTTTTTAAATTGACATGGCAAAATGAGAAAGTGCCTGAAGTTTGGATGGTAAATTGAGATAATATTATTATAATTTGATGGTTTTTTCCTTCAAAAATACTATGTTGTGCATATGAGGGATCCTGATAGGATATTCCACCGAAATTAGGCCATATATGGTAACTTGTAAAAATCATATAATATGAATGATATAATGTAATTAAAAAAATTTAGGTGACAGAAGTGTAATAATATGCATAATTCTAATGGCAAAATGTTTTTTCCCGTAAGACTTTTGTTATGAGTGTACTGCAATTCAAAGGATTTTAAGATGTCGGTTGTGATTCATCTTTTCTTTATCATTATAGAAGTAAATACATACTTGCACTTATGTTTCGTATTGTGTTAACATAATATTGCATACTTTGAGAATTAAATTTTTTAAATCGACAATAAGATTTATTGAGAATTCAAATCTTGAAATACTCATTTTAAGATATTTTTTCATTCAATATTATGAATTTTAAAATCACCTACCATTAGAATTATTTAAAATCCTTAACATCAAATTCTATAATGATATTCTACTCTCTTTCAATCCATACATAGGTAGCTTCGATAATCAAAAAATGATTTTCGTTGAGATTTTCAGGCTTAAGACTTTTCAATCTATGGGGAGGGCTTTTATTAGTTTTTACGTCAGAGATTTTTTATTCCAAGTACACATCAACTTAATTCCCTGAGAAACACAACAGGAATTTCTTCCTCAGCTTGTTAAAAGTAAATTTTAAGAAACATGTTGGCACATGAATTTTACAAGTCCTGCCAAAATAAAATATGTATAGAAAGTGCTCATACAATCTCACCAAAGACAGGCCATTTTCATTGTTATTATTCCAACTGTTAAAATTAGATCCGCTTGTCTAGGACTCAATCTTGGTACTAATTCAATGAAAATCAAACTGTGATCCTATTAGTGAAGTAAATTCAATAAAATAACAACTGGTACCATAGAGAAGTGGCCATAAAAGAGTCTTGAAAGATCATTTTTCTCTATATGTCGGATCTTTCTATACTGAAAAAGAGTGCCAAGGAATGTACAAGGAATGATGACGAAAATGTTGATTCTACGAATTTAAGTAGGGGATCTTAATTGATCTATTTGACACACTTGGGAACAGACTAATGCTCTTTGCAGTTGACGTATCATTTGAGGATTCAAGTGCCCGAGAAGCTTGCAGAGCCATCTCTGCATGGAGTTGGAGACATGCCATAGCGAGCTGCATCATAAAACTAAAACATGATAAGTACATGATTCCAACATAAACTGAAATTAAAAAGGGGAAGAGTTGCAAATTCTAAAAAACTATCTAGAACGCCGAAAGAAAGAGAATAATCTGACTATCCGGATATAGTTGCAAAACCAGGAATAGAAACAGAAATAAAAGACTAAAGGGTGAGATTCAAAATGGCTCAATATTGTCATGGATATACTAAAATGAATGACATCTGGCATTATTATGTACATGTACAATAGAGATTACAGTTGCTGGTAAGGAATAAAATGGGGCTTGCAAGTTGGAATTAGAAATCCTTTCATTCAAGAAAGAAATTTGTGACATGGATTACATCTTCGGAAAAAATAGCGACTCAACTACATAAAGCTTTTTGGTGGTCATGAGTCATGATAAACAGGTAAGAATTTTAAACAAGGATTATAATCATTAACAAAACAAAAATTCAAGCTTCAAACTAGAATAACAAAATGCATTGGGTGCGGAGTCGCAAAAAATTCATTTCTCGTCCATACATGATTTTTTTAGTTTCTTTATTAACGTATTGGTTCTTTGAAAATTTAAAGGTTTTGATTTGATAAACACAGCCAAGGTTCACAAAAATTTAACTGCATCACTACTTGTCAAGGTATTGTACTAAGGTGCCAAGTTTAAACATCAAAAATACTTTCAAAGAGTCGCAGATGATTTTGACATAGAGCAAAAATGTAGCTTAAACTGTGTACAGCAGCAAAGTTTTTGTTCAAATGATTCGACACAAAGTGCAGCAATTTACCAAGACATCACCTGTCATTTTAAGTACTGTTTTAGCATAACCAGCTCATAATGGAACTATATACGAACTCAGCCCAGCGTAAAAGCAGGATCATGATAGACAGGAATGAGGATATGAAAATTCAGCTTTCGGGTAACCGAATACTTTCTTGCTTACCGTGTGACATTCTCTGTCTGTGTCTGATTCAGCCACCCGCAGAGCCCATTCGCGAACCCACTCGAGCCCTTCAGAGATTTCAAAATTTCCTTCGACCACCGCAGACGCAACATACGAGGGATGAAGGGCCAACAAAACACATGAAGCTGCAAAAAGGACAGACCTTCTCACATATGCTTCTGCATGTTGAGATATCTCCCTGTGCAATATCATGCAAAGATCAGAGTCATGAAATCCAGGTAAGGACACAGGTGACTTTCAAGAACGTGATAAAAACGATGCTCTGATTCATCCTCTATATGTGACAAACTCAAATATAGAAAGGTCAATCAATAACCACCTCCGACTCAAGGCAGTTGTAAAATGTCAGTACCTGGATCTTAACATATCCAAAAGAGGGGATGCCAAAACAGAAGCTTCAGGATGCATTGCTGCACATTTTATACAAACACCAAGCATGTAGATAAGTTTTCCCAGGACAATAAAATCCCTTCCCAGTAAATCAACACCGTGTCTCTTTTTATCATATCCCTGCATGGCTGGAAGCATAAATGTGGCTGCATATTGAGGAAAGCTATTTTGAGACACTCCATCTGGTTATCCTGCATTTCCGATCGAAGGCTCCATCGGCGTGTCTTACCCATCTTGATCTTACCTGCTTTGGATGGTAATTCTCTTTCATAAGAGTACGACCAGTTCAATGGAGTTCCTGTTGAAGAGATCTCCTTCCAGGACCCTGCTCCTGGAGGACCAATGTTTCTTGGCATGAACCATGGTGGATCAGAAGTTGATGATATAAGAGCTGTCGATCGATGTCCTGATTTCAATATTCTAGCACTTGCAAGCTCCTGAGCTGCATCTGTCATTACATCCAAAATCATTATCCGCTGACTGATGTCTACATTAGGTGAATAAAGCAATTTGTTCAGACTATCAAGAGAATCAAGAGGGCATGTGAAAATCAACGCCACCAGTGCCTTTTGCCTTTTTTCTTCAGCTGATTCTTCTTCTCCTTCAATAGTGAATTCAGCGCAACGAACCTGTACAAGAATTTTTCCTAGATCACCTGCTATATATTTAAGCTCGTCTGGTGATGCTCGAATAAGCTTCTCAGCAACATCAAGGGCCTTTTCAACCTGCAAAATGGGGAAGATCTCCTCAAAATTTAAGGAATGCACTTTGGACATTAAGCATCTAAGTCCAATTAATAAACAAACATGAAATTTTTAATAATACCCTGCGACTTTTTCAAATAACTAACCAACTCTTGGGACTTGTCAGTGGGTGAACTTTAGTAACAGAGAAAATAAAGTAGTAACATATGACAAAAATTGTACAGAGACCTGTCAAAGCTATTTAAAGGCTACATACTGGGTGCAATTGCTTCATATCACAAGCCACCAGCATAACTATATTGATTTGGTCACAAACAGCTATAAAGATGTGTGCTACAAGAAATGGCATGTCAAAGGATGGTGAATAATCTTGAACTTACACCCTCAGCATCATCTGATTTTCTTAGTGCACCAACCACATCAACCAACTGCGAGAATTTTCTTTTCAGATCTGCATCATCATCTGTCAAGTCATATGGTTGCAAAGATGACTCGCTTGAAGTCTCAGAATCCTCACTTGCATAGTCACTCTCATCTTCATCAAAGGTGGATTCATTATTTAGTGTTGCCGGATCAATAACCTCATCTGGGTCAATTAAATTGAACACGGATTCCTTCTTCTTTCTAGCTTTTGAGGTATTACCAGCCCCATTATCTCCTCTCTTTTGAATTTCTTTTCCTGATACTATGGTAGAAGGGCTTTCTCTTTCATCAGTCTTTTCATCACCACGCGCTGTTGTTGTGACAGGCACTTTTCTAGTGGTTGCTAACCCAAAGTCCCAGTCAATGGTCTCTTCCTGACAACTATCATCAAGATACAAAGGATTTTGGGGGTCTATAATCCTAGAAAATACAAAAGCAATGGTGCTCGCCATTTTTCGAATCAAATATACAGGGCTCTCCAACCTACCTGCCAGCAGTTTAGAATACGATTACTAACTTCAGACAAACAATTGACAAGATTTTCAACTAAGAGAAAAAGAACCAAATCCTACAACTAATTCCCTGAAGAATTGACTGCAGTCCATCCTTTGTTGCATCTAGATCTTCTTTAGCCATCTTCTCCAGGCAAAGGCCTAAAGCAGCAGTTACATCTGAATCCTATGTTAAGGTGTTACAGGAGGAAAAGTATAGCAATAATAAAACTGACAAAAAATGATAAGATAAATGGGATTTTTTCAAATAAATTAGAAGATGATGATACTGAAAAATATGCAATATTTTTATCAGATTCATAATAGAAGATAGAGTGCTAATTCTATAAAGAATTTGCAGTTTCTACAAGTAAAATTATCAACAGCAAGCAAGAAATTCTTTTGGTTCAACAGCGGACTCCAAAAATGTTTTAATTTTGGTTACCACCACTGTTAACTGATTACAAAGGATACAAGCTTGCTGCTCAGTTGGAGATGATTGCACAAACTCTTTTCTAGACCATGCCACCACAAGACGGTGCACAGTGTCCGAGAGACCATGAGCATTATAAGATTTTAATGAAGCACTATCAGGGGCGCATTCAAGCACAGCAAAGTGAATAATCCATCTTAAGCAACAGGTTGGAAATACTTTCCAGAGTAAAAACTTTTCCACAAAAGTGAACCTGGAACACCATAGGGTAGAAGTGTTACAGTACCATCCAAATGAGCAAAAAAATACCAATCATGGACAAAAAATGAAGAGATCAACCCAAACTTTCTTTTGGACAAATCAGGGAATATGAAGGCTAGTGTGCCAGGACACAATTATGATGATCAGCTCAAAGAAAGAGGAGGCGGCACTGTTCCGACAGAAACTCCACTTATTGCTTAATCATCTCATCTTCATCTATGTTTAGTAAGAATTTATCTTTATAAATAGATGCGTCTGTGATGGAAACGGACATTCACTGAATTTCAAATAGTACAGTTTTAGTGCGTTCAAGAAAGATGAGAGAGGCCCTTGCAGGTAATTGGAACTTCCAAGTGAAAGTGCATGATAAGTCTTTATGTACCTGATTGAAGTCTGGCGCTTATAGATCCGACCAAAAAGTATCCACAAAATCCAGTACCCCTCGACATCATTAACATTTTGAACAGCTAGTTGATGCAAGAGTTCTTCAGCTATTCTTTCCACAGAATGTGAATCATTTACTGCATCCATGATCTTCAGCCAGAAGCGTGAACCAGGTTTTGACTCAAATATTTCACTAATAGCCAGATCAGACGTTGATGACAAGACACTTCTAGCATGCCCAAGGATCCGCGGAATCACCTCACTCAACAGCATATCTGCCAAAATGTAAAAACTGTAAAAACTAGAGTTTTATGCTACTTTGTACAGGTCAGAATATGTGGATTCCCAGAAATTTGAACTTCAGGCTCTAGGAATTTCAAAATACCAGCAGACCCTCGACGACAAATGCGGGCAAATGCTTCTCCAACAAAAAGAATAATGCCATCCATATGGATGTCATTGGCAACAGCTGACTTGTCTACTAACTTCAAATCCCATTCCTCCACTCCATGGAGAAGCTGAGTGGTAAGTCTTTTGAAGAACAAACTGAAAATATCAAGTAAAGAATAAAACAGACCAAGAAGGGAGTTGGGAAGAATGAACACAAAATGATGTCCCAGCACCCAAAATGTGCTGGGGGTTGCACGTCAAAACAACAACTCCATGATTTATTGATTGCATGCAGGTTTTATCCTACACCTTTCTAGCATATTAAGTTCTTTCGCTTGTCAGCTAAATCAAATGTCTTAAGCAAGCTTCAGTTTTAGTTATAGCAGAAGGTAAAACATGATTAAGTGCTTTATTCAACAGACTCAGATAGAGAACCTAATTGGTAGACTCTGCCTCATTATTGTGGACTTTGATTCATGTGCAAACAAGGTATGCACATTTTTTTGGCATAAAAATAAATTACATATTATTTAAAATTCAAGATAAGGATACTGTGCGGAAAGTGAAGCTGGAGCTCCTCGTCTTGCTTTATCGGGAATAGATGTAATAAGCTGTGAGACCCCGGAAATAGCCTGCGTGAATTGTTCATGGCTGAGATCTTCAAATTGACAACCACCAGCAAATTCTCTAGCCATCTGAAGTACCAGATCATTCTCCAGCAGGCAAAGGACAAGTAATCTGTTAAAAAATCGCATAAGAAAGAAATTCTATACAAGCTACTATTACTAAGCGTCCTTGCGAAGGGATAAAATGACTGAGGAATGTGGTGTCATTGAGAAATATGTCAGTCTCATTTAGTTACATATAAAATTGCCAGTAAGTCATAAGGACATGAAGCACGCACAACCAGTAGGGCATAACACATCTTTAGTGACCACTGATATACTGCAAGAAGCCAAAAAAGTTCTCCAAAAAACATGCATGCAATTTGAAAAATTAAACTCCCCAGACATATATCTGAAAAGGTTTACTTTAGCTCCATTACCCAAATTGCAGATCAAGCTTTGAAGCTGATCCCTCCCTGAATTAAAACAAACAACCAGACTTACATTCTAAGCCTCACAAATTAAATGTTGCAAATCATACTTCAATAAGTTAAAAAGATCAGATATACAACACACAAAGCAAAGCCAACTCCAACAAGATACAAATATGGTATACTAAACTAAGCTGAAAATTTCAACCCACTTCAGTAACCAAAATTGCAGTTTAGGCTCAAGGTTCACCCATTTCTTTCTAAACTGAACCCATCTAAGAAACAATCAGGGAGGACTTATGGCGTAAAAATCATTGGCCAAGGTCGGAACCTGATATGTCATAACTAATACAAATACATGTATAAATCAACCATATCTAGATAAGAGACATAAATCCTAAAACTAACCAGTCCCCAACTTTTGATCTAAAAATTTTCTCCATAAATTCACAGATAAGAAAAATAAATAAATAATTAATAAGATGAACACTAATCAATGAGGAGTACACAACTTAATTTTCAGAATGCCAGTAGAGACCTTTCCTAGTTTAATGACATCATGGACTCATAAGTGTCAATTAGAGTGGAAACAGAACAAAAATTCTTGAATGGGATTCGTTCCCATAAAACTGAATCGTATTTAAAAATGTTGTATGAGATTATATGCAGAGATGTGCATTAAACACAGCATGATATGAAAACGATGGACTATTGACTGATAATTCTAAATGCAACCTAGTTAACAGGAATATTCAGTAAGATAGATAGTTAACTTATTACCTCTCAGCATTAGAGCACACAGCACTTGAATCGTGACCGCCACTTCCACTAAGCTGTAGACAAGGAACCACCACCCGAACTATCTCAGCGGCACAACCATTTAAAAAGAACACATCATATACATGTTTCCTTGCAGAAGCTGGAAAGCAGGCTAGCCAATTGGAAGCAACATCTACACACCATGACAATGTCTTTTAGAAATCAGAAAGACCCATATTCTACAGCAAAAGGCATAATCCTCCAGCCTAAAATAAACAAAATCTACGACCAACATAACAATTTCAATTGTCTGGCATTTTCTTGTAGAAGAATTTCGTATTAATAATCGTATTAATAAGAGATACATAAGAATTGAAGCAAGAGGTCTAGGTACAGAAGTTCCACTAGCTAATAATACTAGCAACATAGCATTTTATCTCAATAACCAAGCAAGATTAAAAAAAAAGTCAAAAGAAAATATGCAACATGTTTCTAAGATGATGAAATCTCACATTGTTAATATCAAGTACTTACTTCAAATCAAAGATGTAAGCATGATGTCAACGCTTTGCTATAACATATGCATAATAAAATACAGTAGAGTAATGTTTTAGGCTTAAAAAATTCTCACTTTGCTGCAGCAGGAAGATAATTGCTCTTGCACTATCCATCAGTCAGTAATTCAAATACACTAGCTTCAAAATTTGCATTACCACATCGAACAATAATTCGAAGAACAATGCCAAGCAAATGCACCTATTAGAATAATATAGTAGGGCAAAGCAAAATTTACCATATAACAAAACTCTAGCAAAAGCACGGAATGCGGATCCTTTGTAGAAAACATTCCACCATTTAATTTTCTCATCTCCACTCGGAACCTCCATAGCACATAACTACCCAAAAGAACAAAAACAAATTCTGTAATCACGGGCCATCATTCAACAAAAACAAACTCGTTTTGTTTTCATGTATTTCTCAACTTTGATTCAATAATCTAATCCTATGACTAAACCCACGCATAAAAATACATAAAATGCGTACCTCGTCTCGGTATTTCTCATCAACACTACCTTCATTTCCCACAAAAAAAACAAACAATTAGCACTCAGTAATTATAGTACATATATATATATATCAGTCAACTTGTACATATATCTATCAATCAACTTGTATTACTCTAAGTCTCTAACTAGCTAAATTTTTGTCTAAAAAAATTAATTGAGAACCTGAAACAGAATGGGGATTAAGGGAGAATAGGCAGACGGATAGAGAGTAGAGAGCCAGGATAACTTGGTCGACGTGCTTCGCCTCATCGACGGAGGAGATGACGTGTCCCACTTTCTCCAGTACTCTTCTCTCTAGTTCTCTCCTTTCCTTCTCCGCCGGTTCTTCTCCTTCCATGGCGAGTTAAACTATATATAGAAGCGAATACGCCGAATGAATCGTGTGAGATTTTTCTAAAGCTCCAACTCCGGGATATTGGCTAGAACTAACTGCTTTTGGGTTTTAATTTTACTCTTTTCTGCCGCCGGGGCTGGCGGAGGACGCGTGTGGCTGGTGGCGGGATTCTGAACGGGAATGAATTTCCTCCCTGTTTTTTTTTTTTTTATTATTATTATTATTATTTATTTCTGCTAGGTGAGTTGAAATACAGAAATTGTGTCACGATTGTCAAACCAAGATATGTAAAAGTTTTTTGTTTTTATTTTATTTTTGTCATTTCGTTTAATATTTCAAGTATAGCAAATTAAGACTAATTATTTCTAATATTAATATGAAAATGTAATTACAAAAATTTCTTATCTTAGTAAAAAAAAAACTCTAAAATAAATTTCTCAATCTAAGAAGACTAAATAGAACATTTCTTCATCCAAATAAACCATTTTGCTAAATTAATAACCTAGAGTCTCAACCTCATTTTTTGAAGGAAAGAGTAGAAAATCGAAATCACCTTAATAACTATGAATGTTTAATAAATAATTTCATTACATTTGACAAATGATAAAAAAAAAGTGTGAGGACAAATATAATATCCCACTATATGTGATATAGTGAAAAAAAATGCAAAACATGATAATAACCTAGAGTCGCAACTTATAACCTGTTTTTTTGAAGAAAAGAGTGAAAAGTCCAAATCACATTAATAACTATGAATGTTTAATACATAGGTTCATTACATTTGAAACTGATTAAGAAAAATGAGTACAAATATAATATGTTATGATAAACTCATAATTTAACATATTTTCAATATTCTCAATAACACAAAATTATCATGTTTTGTCACAAAATTAAAATATTTGTGCACTTATTCTTTGATAACTATTGTGTAAGTGTAAGAGTGCAAGAAATGGGTCAAAAGTTAAAATGATGAAGAAATTGTGAAATAGAGAAACTCGCGCCGCAGCCCCAAAATAAGGCACTGCGGTGCTAAGTACAGAAGATAGATCGAAGCTACAGCCTTGTTTCGCTCTGTGGCCCAAGGCATTCGAGCCGCGGCACAACTTTATGAAGGTGGATCGCGCCATGGCATTGGGAACCAAGCGTCATAGTGCCACATACCAAAATTATATCGTATATCCAGAATACTTGACACTGCGACTCCAAGCTTTCATGCACGGCGCCATTCGAAAAAGCAGAACTTAAGTCGCGGTGCTGAAGTGGCCGTGTCGTGGCGCTAATGGCCAAAAATGCACAATAGCTAAACATGGAGTTTGGCGCCGCGGCGCCAGTTCCAGGTGCCACATGGCATTAGAGAAATATTCCAAAGGCAGGTTTTGGGTGACAAATTGCAGAAAAAAGCCATTTTTGGCATCTTTTTAAGTATATACACTCTAAATACATCACTCTCCATGTAACACACAAAGTATATACACTATACACACTTATGTCACAATACGGGTGAACCATCACACACACACACATTAAGTAACAAATTTTCACACTCAAATTCTCTCCACAACAAATACTCTTTCACACTTTTCACACACACTCTAATAAAACTCATACACCCATTCAAGGGAGCTTGGAATTTTTTTTTTTTTTTTAAGTGATGAAGTGAAGACTTTATAGTGATTTTCTTTCTTAGATTCGTCTTGAATTTTAAGTTTTGAGAAATTTTGTAAACATGGTATTGAGAACACATGGTGCTTGCTTTCTTTCAACATGAGCTAAACTATTTTTAGTCAAGGTTTGGAAAGTCATTTTATGGATTTATGAGGCAATATCTTATTTGTGGATGATGTTTGAATTATGTTGAACATACATTATGTGTTTTATACTTTTTGAGGTTTGGTCAACTTCAAATGATCTTTATTATTGTAATTAAGACAACGAGTAAGGTACAACAAGTGCTCGTATAATATATGATGTGGACTAGGTCCTATAGATATATAGGATTTAGTACATGCAATAGTTATAGATGTAAAGTCAAAATCTAATAAAGTTCATAGAGCCTAATGCATCATTAACTGGTTGAACCTGTTATAGACCAATAGCCGATTACCTTTTAATGGTAAAATTGATATGTCTTGAAGAGAATATCAAGTACAATTGGAAATCTCGTTGTCGCACAATGGAACACTAATCTTAACCATAAATTTGTGAAACTCATAATGAAATAAAATGGTGATCTGAGGCCCTGACCTCTCTCCCTTGAATTTTATTCCTTGCTTTCTTGGGCTTTGATTTTTGTTATGTTAGTTGTTTGTTTTAGTTTTTAATCAAACTATCAAACTTAGTTAGATTAAATATAGTTAGGTGATCTACACTTCGATACTTGCATACACACTTCCTAGGGACACAACAACTCGTATTCTGATACACTCTATTACTTGTGACTAGTGCACTTGCTAGTCCGCATCGCGTACACCACACATGCATCCTACTACATGTGATTTAATAGAGTAAAAAATGACTTCAGAACAGGAAAATACATAGCCCCTATGCTTTACCTAAGGCTAGTTTATGGTTTACAATTTAAGATTTAAACTCTAATGCCAATTACGACAAATAATGTATTAGGCAACCCTATTGCCCCATTCCAAGTTTCCAACCATACAACTTTCCACCATCATTCATCAACTTTACACTTGGAAAAGTGGAGAGATTACAACAATGCTAACATGTATAGATTGTTATTATGAATGAGATGATTGTATAAAAATCTCCAAAACGTATATAATCTTATGTTTAATAGGTTTTATTTAAAAACTATTTTACAGAGATAACACAAAAGGAGTAGTGAACAAAGGGATGGGGAAAGAGCAAAAAGCATAAAACGACTGATTATGGCTACACATAAATAAAATGGAAGAAAAAGCAAACGACCAAAGGAGTGTTTGCCTGTAAAAAGTTTTTGCAAAATTTTCGCTAGCCAAATTTTTTTAGCCCAATTGATTGTTGGTTGTGGGATTTTCCAAATAACACCGCAAAAAAATACCCTTTTTAAATCACTCTCATTTTTCCAACTCAACCTATCCAAAATAAATTCCTTTTTAGAGATTCCTTTAGAGAAAAGAAGTTATTTCTTCTCATTGAATAGTGCGTCAACTATAGATAACAAGATAAGTCTAGAAAATTATTTTCTTCCCATTTATCTCCCAATTACACCTATGAACCTGAGCCTCACCTAACATCTCTCTCCCCAAGGACATAACTGATGGCAAAAATGGCTGGCACTAACAGCGAAGAAAGCACCAACAATGTTACCTTCTATCAATCTAATTAACATAAGATAATGATTTACCACCGTTGTTGGTGCAATACTTTTATTTAATTAAAAATAATGTATGGGGATTAAGGTTTTCAGATCTATTATTCAAGCATAAAAAATGATTAAACGATGATCTTTCTTGTATTTTTCATTTATCAAATTACAGTATTACAAGTAAATGCTTGAAATTTACAAAATTTTGGATCACATTCATGAAGGAATTCTTCCAGCAAATTTGTACAAAAATTATTCGTGTACGATTGTTTTCTGTGGGTCTTTTCAAAATAAATTGTTGGGCATTTGAAGAATTTTTTGCTTGCAAATATTTTGTGTGTTTATTCGGTTCACATATTATAGATTTCTTTGGAAAATTTAGGTTCATTGTTATTTTTTTGTGAAATATGACATTCCATAGCTTTTTTCAAAAATTATTATGAATACGTACTGTGTTTTGGGTGTGTATGAAAACGAGAACTAAAGTAGATTGATTTGTGCATCTCTGTAGCCTTTGGTTTGTGGTAAAGAGAAAATGTCATTGTACAATTTGTGTAGTATTAGCTAAAGTGTTTAGCTTGGTCAATTTGCTTACATAGTTCAGCGGCTTACCTAGTACAGTGTAGGTTTATGTTGTTGTGTATGGTATCTGTTTTATACTCTAATTCAGTTGTCGCTTTAAAATGTACTATGATGTTTTTGTTATATTTGTTTAACATTGATTTGAAGAAGCATTTTAGATACTACTGGTTTAATATTGTTGAAGTGGAACGTAACTCATATAAAACTAAGTATATGTGTACATTTGAGTTTATTTTTTTAAAAAATAACCTAGTTAACTTTTAAAATTATAAAAACTACCTTTGAGGTTTGCATCCGTCCTAAATTTTGCAGCAGTTATTAGTTAACCTAATGAAAATTGCTGACGTCATAAAAAAATAATTTGAAAATCCAAAATTGCCATGAAGTACTATTCATAAAATGTGTTGAGACAAAAATACCCTTGGAGCTATTAGTAATATTGTATATTTTATAGTGATATAATTATTATAGTTTTTATGTTCAGTAAATATCACAATTTGATATTTTAATCCTTTTGCATATGTTCATGATTTTTTTTATCTTTTTTTTTTATCAAAACATGCTTACTTTATTGTTCAAAACTTTCTTCAATGTATTTTCATGATTTCTATTTCTCATTAATGTTTAAATATTAATAATTTGAGCAAAGTTTAAGACTTAAAATTTGCTCATATTATATATCATAAATAAATTTAAATATTAATGTAATTTTATATTTAATGACTAGAATATATATTTACATTCAAAATTTTAAGAAAATAGATATAAATACACAAAACAAATTAAAAATAATATAGATAATATTTATAAATTATTTTTAAAAGTGATAAAATATACAAAATATAAAAAATTAAAAAATTAAAGAAAAAAATACTATTCATCTTCTTCATCAAAAAATGTATAATATGTATATTTTAATTTCATGTATATATATATATGCATGTATATGTATCTATATATATGGCCTCTTAGGGATGGGAGGTGGGGCGAGAGTTTTTTATTTTGGGGTGAGAGTTTTTTATTTTTTGTTGTTGTATTTTTTTTTTAAATTTTAATAGTAAAAAATTATGGATCATCGGATTATAATTGATAAGAAGAATCGTTGATATTTATTTTGTGGTAAATTACAAAAACTACTCTTGAGGTTTAAGCTATTTACAAAAAAATCTTATCTAAATTTATAAACTATAAATATTCCCTTGACATTTATTTTTATTCTACAAATTATTTCTACTGGGGGGTATTTGTAAAATAAAGTCAAACATCAAGGGGCCATTTATAATTTTGAAATATAACTGGGTTTTTTTTGTATTTAGGCTAAACCTTAAGGGTAGTTTTTATAATTTACTCTTTATTTTGACTTGGGGGCATAGTTGTCTCTTCATTTTTTTTTAAATTTTAGTTTTTTATAAAAAAAGATTACAGGGGTAATTTTGACTTTCTACTAATTTCGTTAGTTTGACTAAACTTTCGTAAATCAGAGAGAGGTGTTCGTAATTTTAAAAGTTAGTTGGGTTTTTTTTATTGTTAGGTCAAATCTCATGGGAAGTTTTTGTAATTCACCCTTGATATTATGAGTCAATGTCTTCAACTTCATGTGTTCAGTTGTCTACAGAAAGTATTTCTTTATTTTGACATTTTTGTAAATAGCATGTACTTAGATTATAATACTTTACAATGATATTACACTTACTGATAATTCATTCAAGATAATCTAGTGCCATGTCATATGTGAAGCACATATTTATTTATTTGTATCATTTTATAGTATTGTGCAGTGATGGTCTTACTATAAAATCTTGTAGTGCCATTAGATGTGCCACCTTTAAATAATTGTTATAAATGTTTATGATTGTTTCACTTTGTCGTCAATAAGAAAGCACTTGTTTTTCTCCATTTTGTATTGTCAACACGAGGTGTACAAACTGATAAGTGTTATTATGAGTATAACATTGTCACTACTTTTAAATGTTCTTCCAAATGATATATGTTAATCTTCACCTTTTTTTCTTATTTGTAAAATATTATCATAACTAGGATAAATATTTAAGGGAACAAATTTCATAAAACTAGATTTTTGTGTGTTTCGTATAATGTTAAAACAGACTCTACAAAATGGATAATTACATAACACCATTCCAATAGTTATAACTTTAGGACTTGTCTAGATCAGGATTCCGAATGACAATGGTAAGGTTGCACTCTTTCCATTGTTTGAATATTATATTTTATGGTGTATCATCGATTCATTCATGTTGACACCTGCAAAACATAGTTTATGTATCTTTTGTAGCGTTATTTTTTCATATATCATAAAATATATCAAACTTGAGTAATCTGTATTTCTTTAAATTTGATCGGTTCAAAAAATGAAAAAAAATACCATAACTTGATTACATAAGATACCGGGTTCAGTTAGGATGATGAGAATAACTTGGTTACCATAGTCAGATGAGTGTTGGGCATGATGGTTAACGGTGTGTCATCCTTTTCATCTATATATCTCTTTCTTGTTACCCTTCAACATTTGTTTCACATAGAAACCACTATAACATAATTCCAAATAGTTTACTATATGATAATCCACATGACACACCCCTACGAAGAAAAGGACTACCACACTATAGAGAGTTGGCTACTATATATGCACCCACCACTACTACGGGGAGGATGGCTAGGGCATGCACACAATGTTTTAATCTGGATTATGTACGGTAGGATCGTGAAGATGCATTTTGGGGGGATGGGTACTAGTCGTATGCAAGGTGTAAGAGATAACCACAGGGGTAGCGAACATTAATCGCCAAGGGACATATCTTATGCCCTTAGACCTAGTAGGTCTAGTGCTTTTTTTTCATAGTCCTCACATAAAGAGAAGGCCCTGAACTCAACTGTCTTGTGGCGATGCACTCTTTCACTTCCCCTCTTGAGATGTGTATTGACATGTTGCTTAAGATACCTGATCTGCCTCTGCCTCTATTTTGCAGCGCATGTGGAATTAAGAATTAAATGTGTTCTTGTTCCAAATAAAATCATTCTAGGATTGAATTATCGAATCGAAAACTACTAGTATAGGATTCGATTGTAAGTAAACATCCAAGATATGGATACCCTTAGAGGGATAACATTTGGGATCCTAGAAGTGAATTAATTTTCAATCAAAGGGGTTTGAATTGAAGAACTTTGAGATTCATTTGTGTTGGAATAACAATTTGAATCATTTCAATCCCTACATCAGCCAGAGTGCAAATCAAGGTAAATGTTTCTGAAATCTTCTTACTTTAAGTATCAGAAAATACACAATTGAGTAATCGTGAAAGGGTTCTAGGATTTATTTTTAATTACATGTGATGTAATATTCCTTTCAATTTAAAAAAAAATAAAATTCAACTGTGTATATGTTTCGCGGGATGCGCAAACCCAAAAGTGGTATTAGAGCCAAAGTTCGTGCGTTTTTTATACTTTTTGATTACATTTATTTAATATATGTGATAATTAAATATTTATATATGTGATTAGTTTTAAATCAATTAATTTCTTTATTTGGGATTAATATTATTAATTATTTTGAATATTAAAATATTTTTAAGAAACGAGACGAATTAAAAAATTAGATTTCTTGATTCAAGAATTTCAAGATTTGTGAAATCTTTAATTTCTTGATCCAAAAAATTTCAAGATTTGTGAAATCTTGAATTTCTTGAAACGTGGCAAGAAATAAAAAATCAAAAAGGTTGATTTCTTGATGAGATCAAGAAATTTTGATGAGATCACGAAACTAAGAAATCAAGACTTTGTGAAAACCTTGAATTCTTGAAAAAAAAAATGGGTTGTCGGCCACCCGACGTCACTTTGTGAAATCTTGAATTCTTGAAAAAAAAATGGGTTGTTGGCCACCCGATGTGTGATGTTGAGTGGGCCGCGGCCACCCAACGTACAGACGCCCAGCCACCCGACAAGCAGCAACTTTGTTGGGTTATCGTCCCATGCTGTCTCGTTACGTAATTGTTACGTAAAATTTATGATTTTTTATTTTAAAATTAAATATTAATTTTAATTTTTGAATTTTTTTTCATAAAAATCCCAAATTTGAAAAAAAAATTACACATAACGTAATCGGTAAATTTATAAACTTTCATTATCATGTGACGATTTATGTTAAGCATGCTAGTTGGATGATCATGGAGGCTAGACCAATATGATTGGTTTAAATTTATGCATAATTGGTTATTTTTGGATTTTAATTAAAATGAGGCTTGCAAGTCTCATATTTATCTATTTTATTCTTGATGTGCTTCTATCTCTCTCCTATGTACCTCCCTTTGGAATTATTTCAAGGTTTCTTATAATTTTAGCAAATGTAATGAGAGTAGAATTAGGCAGTGAGATTAATCTTTTTATAATTTGGCGGACATTACAAGAAGATTGAATAAAGATGGAGGAAAAACGAGAAATCGAGGCCCATGAATGTATGAGATACATTTATGTAATAGATAAGTTTATTTGTATTTTAATTATCACCCTTAGATTAACCTTGATCTACTTTGGCTCGAGTGGATCACATAGGATTAAAGGCTCATGATCATCTATTTATTTTAGTATGTATGTGATACGTGTTTTTATTTAATGATTCCTTATGATGTATGATTGCCAACATTAGGATAGTGAACATTAAATAAACAAGAAAAGAAAACTAATGGCATGTCGATACGTTACCACATTTAGTCCGTTGGCCATGAGTCGTGGGATGTGCTAAGTGTTGGCAAGTTATGACCACTATTAGGCATTGAGATACTCATGGAGTGGACTCATCTTTATCGTTGGCCATGAGTCGTGGGACCGGGATGTTTAGATGGTCCATCTATATGGATGTTTGATGGATAATACTTGACACTTAGTACTATATGGGCCCATAAAATTGGGATGTATGGGAATAGGTGAGGCAAAATAACTTTAGGGTTGAATGGGGATGCAATTACTAATGTTGTTAGCTATCTTTTAGTTTTATCGTATGGGCTCATAAAATTAGGGTGTATGATGAGGCTAGTTGACCTCAAGTCTACTAGAAAATTAGATTTCTCGAATTTTCATCTAGAGGGTGATGTGATTTGAATAAAATAGTGGGAGATATTTTTGATTAAAGACCATATCATAAATGGATATTAATTGAATGAATACTTAAATTTCTGTCTCACATAGGATAATAGTTATCACTAGTAATTCCACATAGGATAATCTAGACAAATAAACAAACTTACTAGCTCAATATAGATGTTTGTCACCATTGTGGATATTTAGGACATAGAAAGAACAAACACAAGTATTGACTTGCTTAGTTGAATTAGAAGGGATTCTAATTCAAAGTTTACACTTTGTTGATATCAACTATTAAGGTTGATAAATTTTTTCTTGAGTATTGGATATCGGATATAATTCCAACTTTGCAAGGGGTTGCAGTGGATAACAAGAAAATAGAGACTAAGACAAAGTACAATCCTTAAGCTTGAGAATAAAATAAGTGTTGCTTTATTGGCTATAAGAATGATCCACTTAACTCTGGATGGAATTAAGATAATATTACTTAATTGTCTTTGCTACATTGACAAATGAACTATACAATCCCAACATTCCATGCTACATAATCAACAAAGTAATCTAAGAATTAGATAATCAAAATAGTACATACTTGTGGTTAGCTAGATTAGGTCATATCTCTAAAAAAAGAGTTCAAAAGATGGTACATTTGCTTGACCTTTTGGACTTGCATAAGGTGCCAACTTGTAAATTTTATCTCAAGGAAAACTGACCAAATCACTATTTGTGGGACAAATGGAGCAAATCATGCCTTTGGATGTGATCCAAAGGGACGTAAGCAGTCTACTATGTGTTAGTGTACACACGAACTATTCTTACTTCATTATTCTAAGATCCTTTGAAGGGTTCAAAGAATTTAGTCATGAAGTAAAGAATTAAATCGACCAAAGTATTAAATCTATTGATGTGATCGAGGAAGAGAATACTAAGGTGGTAAGTTCTTGATTATCTAACGGAGAATTAGATTCTCACTTTAAGTGAATCCAAGTTGAGTTTTACCTATTTCCTTATTCATTTTGAGAATTCACCCTAGAATCGACGATATTCTTATTAAGTAAAGATATCATTTAAGTTAGTGCCAAAACATCATATGAGATATGATGTGGTAAAAGACCCCCTGCACATATACCTAAGGGTATAAAAGGGCCTATTTCTTTAAAGTGATTAATGGGAGATAAGATGGATGTGAATCCAACTTATGCAAATTTTGTTGGGTTCGCGCGATCTTGAAAAACGTATACGTAGCGGAATTTAAAATTTTTCAAAAACATAAATATACATTACATCACATGTAATTAAAACGAATCTCGAAACCCTTTCGCGATTACTCAGTTGTGCGTTTTTTGATAGTTAAAGTAAGAAAGTTTCAGAAACTTTTACATTAATTTGCACTCCGGCTGATGTATGGATTGAAACAATTCAAATCGTTATCCCTGAATGAAAGTATCTCCATGTTCTTCAATTCAAAACCTCTTTAATTGAAATCTGATTCGCTTCTAGTATTCTAAATATTATTCCTTTAATGGTATCCACACCTTGGATGCCCACTCGCAATCGAATCCTATGCTAGTAGTTTTCAATTCGATAATTCTATCCTAGAACGATTTTATTTGGAACAAGAACACACTAATAATTAGTATTTTATGTGTTTAATTTAATTCTTAATTCAATAATTAAATCAAGAATTAAACTAGATAAAAGGTTGGTGAACTTTTGGAGATTGAAAGGAAAGGAGGGACGAATTTTTGGGGATGAAAGAAAACTATTCTTCTTCACAAAAATCTACAATTAAAATTCCCATCAAAATGTCCAAGAACATTGCCAATCAAGACTATCACAAGTTCTTTCCATATATGACTCTTCTTCATTTCTTATCTCCAACTCTTTTGCTAAGTTTCCTTATCCCATAAGGATTTTCCTTTTTTCTTATTACCTCTTAAAAATTGAATTACCAATTCAACTTCCTTTGAGAATTGAATTCTCAATCCAATTTCCTAATGGGCTTCCTACAAGCCCATACCTAATGGACCTAGGCCTAAGTAATCAATTAGGCTCTATTTTAATTGATCTAATCAATTAAATTAATTTATTTAATTAATTAGACCCATCTTAATTAATTGATCCGATCAATTAATTAAATATTCCAATTGGGCTCCCTAATCTAATTAGGTTCAATCAATTAATCCAATTAATTAATTGAATTAATTCCACACTTGAATTAACTTAATCCCTATTAATTAATGACATTAATTAATTTAATCCAACACTTGAATTAATTTCTAGGATAGAAATGGACTTGTCCAAGTTTTATGTGTAACCCCTTAGGTTCACTTTAAACTAGCCGTGGGCTCACAACTCTTGTGACTTAGTTGAATAATTAATTATTCTGATTAATTAATCCAATTAATTAATTCTTTTGGAATTAACTCATTAATTCCAAGTACCCACAAGGCATGGGAAGCACATACCAATGCATCATGACTCCTAGTTTAAGGTGAATGTGCGAACCTATTTTAATTACGAATATCATGCAAGTACGGTCCTTCCATCATCTAATCTCCTGATTGAGCCTAGGGCATGGATGTTGAGTTGAAACCCCATTAACTCAATAACTATGTTTCCATTCCTAGTAGCTTAACTCGATGATGAATAAGAAAACCCCACTTCTAATTTCCATCCAACATTGGCCAATAATTTTAGAGTTAAGTACGATAAAACATATAGAAGATTCACCTATTCATCTAGATAAGTGACGGATCCTTTGTTGGCCACTCATTAATCTCCATAGATGAAGATGTTACACCCAATATAAACTTTTTGTGATTGTCATGCAATCGAAAAATACATCAAAGTACAATATATCATTCACAAGGTTACCGTGGTGCCTCAAGTCCAAGAACTAATTCTTGCACTATCGTAACGAGAAAATTCCCATTCGAAAATAGAATATTTCCAATTGGGAATTTTTATGTGGGGTTGTTCAGTGTACTTGTTCTCAACAAGCACCCGTATACATGCACTAGTGTCTCCATACCAATACCTATGGAACGAGACATCCTCCTTTTGAGCCTGCATAGTATGCACAAGTCTCAATGGGATCAATGATGTCCCATCTTATTGATCCTTAAATTGGAACGTTTTAAGATGACAACCTTAGAGGCATATTCCACGATCACCATCATATGTGCAACCATGCCCCATAACTATGTATGATCTAAGGACTCTATCTAATTCTTATGATGAATTTAAGATAAAAATTGCCATTTAAATGATATTAATATAAATAAAAATAATTTGCAAGAGTATAAGAACGGCCAGAACAATTATCATATCGGGTACTACTCTAACAAATTTGTGGGGTATCCAAAGGAATCTAAAGGATACCATTTCTATGGTTCCTAAGAACAAAGGAGTTTATTTTCTAGGGACGCCACCTTCTTGAGAATAAGGAATTTTTATTAGATAGAAATGACTAGATCATAAAACTTGAAATAGTTCAAGAACCACAATTTATCTCACAAGTGGCAATGATGTATGAAAAAATTACTAAAATTTCTAGTACACAATCTGCAATGAGATTTGAAATGATCTCGGGGCCACTTATACGATAAGAGCCTCTTACTAGAGAGCAACGAGGAGGATCTCCTTTTTGAATATTAATCTAACTAAGGAGTAATGAAGTATGACATCAATTCAGAAAATGGCAAAATGCCAAGCAATCTAAAATAGACTCTATGTACTCTAACAAGGTTTGACTTTGGTAGGCCTATTAGTGGGAATAATTCCCATTGGTTGCAAATGAGTCTTTAAATATAAATTGAATAACATGGGGATATGGTAACCTATAAAGGCACGACTGGTAGCAAAGTGTTATGCTCAAAGTCAAGGCGTTGACTGTTGAGGATACCTTTATGAGATGTGATGCTAAAGTCTATTCGGATTATGCTAGTTAAATCTACGTATTATGACTACTAGATATGGCAAAGGGATATGAAGATTGTATTTCTCAATAGAGGTATCGAGAATGGGATATAAGTAAAGTGGCATGAGGTCTTTATATCAAACAGAAGCAAGCAAAAGGTTTGTGAGCTTCAGAGATTCGTTAAGGACTCAAAATAAATTTTTTGAATATGGAATATTCGACTCTCCAAAGCCATCAAATAGTTTGATTTCTTTATGAATGCGAATGATCCATATGTATATAAGAGGGTTAGTGGGAGTATGGTGGTGATTGTTATGTTTTACGTTAATGACATTTTACTCATAGGGATAATGTAGAAATGTTGCAGTCAATTGAGACTTGTTATCTACAAAGTTCTCCAAAAGGGATTTGGATAAACATCCTAGGGATTAAGGATTGAGATTTATAGAGATAGATCTGAAAGGATGTTTGGACTATTCTAAATTGAAGTACATAGATTAGATGCTAAAAGGGTTTAGCATGGAAGAATCCTATGAGAGATTCTTACTTTTGAGTCATAGGGTTTCTCTTTTGAAATCCTCGTCCCCAAAGACTTTTGAAAAAAAAAAAGAAATAATAACTCACATACTTTATGCATCCTTGAAAGAAAGTATAAAATATGCAAATATATGTACATGATTTGATATCAGAAATGCTCTAAGTGTCATGAGCGGATATCCATCATTTCAATGAAAGAAAAGCATTGGAAGCCATAAAAATGATCTTTATTACTTATGAAATACTAAGGATTTCTTCTTGGAGTACGATTATGGAAAACTGAAACTAAGATGCTTTATTTAGTTTTTAGTCTAAAGTAGATGACTTGAAGTTTATGTCTAGATTCGTGTTCATCCTAAATAGTAGGATGGTTAGTTGAAAAGAGTTCCAAACTTGTAACAACTGTAGATTCCACCACCATGATTGAATACATCGGCGCATGGGATGCTGCAAAAATGGATTGTTTGGATAGGGAACTTAATCCAAGTATTGGATGTAGTTCCAACCATTGTTGATTGAATACTGGAGTACTGCGATAATAATGGGGGCTATTGTATAAGCAAAGAAGCTAATGCATCATCAAATGATTCAAGTAGAAATAGATTAGCGATATTGTGATTCTGAAAATTGTTGGTAGAGGTAACATCAGCATAGAAAGATTTGTCTCAGCAGAAAATATAGCAGACCCACTAATTTAACCCTTTGGATAAGTATTTGAATGATATCTTCGGGAAGATGAGCCTTAATACGAGGGCAACTATCTCTAGGGTAAGTGAAAGATTGTTAGAGTAGTGCCCGATGAGTCAATTGGTCTAGACATTCTTATACTCTTGCAAAATCATTCTTATTCATGTTAATATTATTTAAGTGACAATCTTTATCTTAAACTCATTATATGAATTAGATGAAGTACTTAGATCACACATAGCTATGGGGCATGGTCGCGCATATGATAGTGATCGTAGAATATGCCTCTAAGGTTGTGGTCTTAAAATGGTCCAAGTTAAGGATCAATGAGATGGGACATCATTGATTCCATTGGGACTTGCGCATATGATGTAAGCTTAAAAGGAGGATGTCTCATTCCATAAGTATCAGTGTAGAGACACTAGTGCATGTATGTAGGAGCTTGTTGGGGAACAAGTACATTGAACTACTCCATCTGAAAATTCTCAATTGGAAATATTCTATTATCGAATGGGAATTTTCTCATTACGATAGTGCAAGAATTAGTCCTTAGACTTGAGGCATCGTTGTAACTTTGTGCATGACATATTGCATTTTTATGTATTTTTTGATTGCATGACAATCACAAGTGGTTCACATTACGTGTAACATCTTCATGTATGGAGATTAATGAGTGGCCAACAAAAGACTTATCACCTATCTAAATGAATAGACAAATATCCTATGTGTTCTACTTTACTTGACTCTAAAATTTTTAGCCAAGGTTGGATGAAAATTAGATGTGGGGTTTTCTAATTGTTCATCATCGAGTCAAGCTACTAGGAATGAAAATATAGTTATTGAGCTAATGGAGTTTTGACTAATCATTCATGCCCTAGACTTAATCGGGAGATTAGATAACGGAAGGACCATACTTGCATGGTATTCATAATTGGAATAAGTTTGCACATTTACCTAAGACTAGGAGTCATGATGCATTGCTAGGTACTTCTCATGACTTGTGTGTTCTTGGAATTAATAGGTTAATTCCTAGAGAATTAATTAATTAGATTAATTAATGAGAACAATTAATTATTTAACTAAATCACAAGAGTTGTGAGCCCACAGCTAGAGTAGAGTGAACATAAGGGATCACACACAAAACTTGGATAAATCCATTTCCATCCTAAAAATTAATCCAAGTGTTGGATTAAATAAATTAATGTGATTAATTAATGGGACTAAATTAATTCAAGTGTGAAATTAATTTAATTAATTAATTGAATTAATTGATTATACCTAATTGAATTAGGGAACCCAATTGGAATATTTAATTAATTGATTGGATCAATTAATTAAGATGAGTCTAATTAATTAAATGAATTAATTTAATTAATTATCTAGGGCCTAATTGATTAATTAGGCCTAGGTTCATTAGGTGTGGCTTGTAGAAAGCCCATTAGGAATTTAGATTGGAAATTTAATTCTTAGAGAAAGTTGAATTGGGAATTCAATTCCTAAGAGGTAATAAAGAAAAAGAAAAGTCCTTATGAAATAAGGAAACTTCCTAAAAGAGTTGGAGATAAGAAAGGAGGAAGAGTCCTACATGGAAATGACTTGTGATAGCCTTTATTGGCAAACTTCTTGGGAGATTTTTACTGCAAATTTTTGCTGAAAAACAGAGGAAAAACTGCCTCTCTCTTTTTAAGAAAAATAATTTTCTTCATCTCTAAAAATTCGTCCCTTATTTCCTCTTTAATCTCCAAAAGTTTGCCAATCTTTTATTTAGTTTAGTTCTTGATTCAATTATTGAATTAACAATTAAATTAAACACCTAAAACACTAATTGTTAGTATATTCTTGTTCCAAATAAAATCATTCTAGGATAGAATTATCGAATCAAAATCTATTAGCATATGATTCAGTTGCAAGTGGGCATCCAATGTGTGGATACTGTTAGAGTCATTCAAAATGGTTTGAATTAAAGAACTTGGAGATTCATTCATGTTGGAATAATGATTTAAATTATTTCAATCCCTATATCAGGCGGAGTGCAAATCAAGGTAAGAGTTTTTGAAATATTCTTACTTTAAGTATCAGAAAATGCACAACGGAGTAATTGCGAAAGGGTTATGAGATTCATTTTTAATTACATGTGATGTAATATTTGTTTTAATTTTTAAAAAATTTAAATTTCGTTGTGTATACATTTACCGGAATCACGCAAACCCAACAATTTTATCTTCAGCTATGTTTGGATTTTTAGTTTTTTTTGTGCGTTATTCAGATTTGATACAGTGTTGTCTTATGTTTATGTATGAACTAAATTTTGCTTTTTAATTTTTGCTGTGTTATGCTGGTTTAATAAACATATATAGGTGTCTTAAGCAATCTCAATAAAGGTTAATGCAATTGGGGAAAAAATAATTTCTTGAGGTAAGTTGAAATCATCCTTACCTTATGAGTGACCTTTACATTCATTCATTAGATACATATGTTAATGGTAGTAGTGGTTCTTACGAGTCATATATAGAATAAGTGGGACCTAAGAGGTCCTATATGTTTGGGTTGCGGATAGTAAGAATTATACACATGTTACTCCGCCATTTAAGGTACATTTACAGGTTATCTTCATTATGCTATTATCATATATGGTTTTAGGGATATTGAATTGATTGTGCATATCTTTCATTTATCTTTTGAAGTATTGCTGCATGATTTATTCTTACGGAATTAACCTATGTCATATTTTTCATCCCTTAAAATAAAATGTATCATAATGTATTTTTTTTATGTTTCTAGTTTACTTACCAAACAATTTGCAGGTTCATAAGTCTAAATTAGGTATGTTCTCATACATGTATACGATGTAGCATGTGCAGTAATCATGTTAAAAAAATAGATCAGTGATATATGTAAAATACTACTATCCATTTGGTGACCATACTTGTTGTTTGTGCATGTATAGATCTACACATTTGTGGCTACTGCTATGATGGACATTCTTGGAATGTCGGACCCTTTTGATGACGTTGTCGATGATAATGGATTGCAACTTGAAAGGTAGAGATCGGTTTTACACCAATAATTCCAAAGTTTTAACTATTTACAAGAAGCATCCTCTCGTTCATTTTCAAACATATTGAGGATACATTGTCATACGTTGAGGCTACAAGGAGTTGATTGATTGAATGAGTTGTTGCAAAGGCACAATGGTAGGTTTTACGAGCAACTATAGATGGATAAACCAACTTTTTGTTTGTTATGTGCGAGAATTAGAGAAAGTGGAATGGTTTCTGAGCATGAGAGCAGTAGTCTCACTTGAGCAATGTTTAGCAATCTTTTTATATACAATAAGGATACACCAACACCACTGTTTAAGGGCTGAACAGTTTCAACATTCAACTAAAACCATAAGTCACCACGTACAAACTGTATGTGAAGCTTTGTGCGATATGGCCCCATAATACATTTGTGGACCTAACTTTTCTAGGGTACCAAAATTTATCTTGCATAATCGATAGTTTTAATCGTACTTCAAGGTAATCCAATTATTATGAGTCATCATTTATATTATATATTTTCTAATGTATTTTTTTAATTATGTCGCTTATTTGTGTAGGATTGTGTCGGTGCAATCAATGATATAATCATACCAGTGTGGTATCTATCAAGCAACCATGGCACATAATGAAGCCAGAAAGACACCTAGCACAAATTGTTATGGCCACTTGTGACTTCAATTTAATGTTCACAATTCTTCTTGCCCGTTAGGAGAGCAGTGCTAATGGTGCAAGGATTTTGCAGATACACTTACACAATCTCAACACAATTTTCCATGGCCTCCATTGTATAAATTTGGACGTAAGCAGTTTGATAAATTTTTAAGATTTTATTTATTACACAACAACTTGATGTATATAATATGATTGACTTAGTTGACCTTTATTTGTTAGTAGGTAAATACTATGTTGTCGACTTAGGTTACAATAACTTTATTGGGTTTTTATTACTATACCATGGTGAGAGATCACATATCCGAATAGAGACGTGCAAATGCACAATCTAGAAAAATAAAGAAATTGTTTAGTCATCACCACTCAATAGTGAGAATCTTTTTGAGTGGTGCTTGGTAAAGAAAAGATTTCCTATAATGCGCTTATACCAAATTATTTTTTGGACTTGTAAGCATTCTTTGTTGTGAAATGTTGTGTCATCCATAATTTCGTGAGGAAAAATTGCCAAGTTGATGAAATATTCAATAAAGTTGCTGATCTCGACTATGTGAACTAGAATGAGGCTGTCCCTTCAAGCTCCCAACAATAAAGGCTTATGAATATGTTAGAGGATAGGGTGTGCACAGTATGGGAAACCGACCGAATTGTATTCGCTACATATCGAATACCGAATTGAAAATTCAATTCGATATTTAATTTTTAGTTTTTTAGATTTTTGATATTTGGTACGGTATTGGTAATTTGGTTCGGTATACCGTACCGTACCGAATACCAAAATTATATATATTTATATATATATTTTTTAATTTTTATGATTTACATATTTAGGGTTGAGTCCTTAATGAAGACTTTGACTGAATGAAAATTTGACTCTCATATTCCTAATTCTATATTTCCACTCTAGTGCTCCACGCCTCCACCTAAACTCTCTATGTCTCTCTCATTGATTCTCTCTATCTCTTGTCGATCTCTCTAACGAGTAACGACCACCGCTCCAGCCAACGAGCCACCACTCTATCATCTTGTTGCCCACCACTGAGCCACTAGCAGTAGCCACCACATTCTTCCACCGTCAGGACCACCACTACTCCACTAAATTTTTTAGTTCTCTATTCTCGTGACCTCGTCATCGGCTCTAGCCTTCATGCTCATCACCAGTGGCCACCGTAGGCCTTCTCTACTCCATGCCAAGTATTGATTGGACATTTTTTCTCTAAGGCAAAAAATCCCAAATTTCAAAATCCTAGGCCCCAAAAATAGGTAATCACTAATTCTTCTATTTTTTTCTAATTTTTATCAATTAGCCTATGTATATGTTTGTATGTTTTGCATAATCCTTTTTTTATGTCAATAAATCTTGAACTCAAATTGAGCTTAGTGGTGCATTTTCTCTTTGCAATTTTAGTTGTATGTGGAGCAATGACAATACATATATATGGAGCAGTGATAATACATAACACTATTATACATCCATTATGATATTTTAGTTAAAGTGCAAAGACCACTATAGCCACTATGATATTTTAGTTAAAGTGCAAGGACCACTATATTGAATTTGTTAAGATTTCTAAATGGATCAGTTTGCTGGACTGATATTCTTTCTTTGTTTAAAAGTTGTGTCTGCGGATGCTCTTGGTTGTTTTGTCCTGATCATGGTCAAAGATCATTTAGTTATAGTGACCTAAAACGGCAATAGTGATCGAGTTGAGCTCTTTTTGCTGTTTGATTTTTCTTTGCTGCAATGTTATGATGCGTGGTCAGTATGCTTATTCATGCTTATTCAATATTGTAACTTTCTCAATTCTTTCAGTTTAGCTTTAAGTGTTGACTTATTTAATGTGGATTAAGCAATTTATACATTAAACCAAAGTGACTTTATTTTATATAATACAAAATATTAAATAATTGATCTCATTATTTAAAGACTTAGCAATTACATTATATCATGAAATTAATACATATTTCCTTTGTTTTAATATATATTAAGCAATTTTAGTCTATGCAATTTGATTAAAAACCATTAAAAAGATGAGCAATTTCAGGTTATGCAATCCGATTAAAAACTATTAAAAAGATATGCAATTTCAGGCTACTAATGGGGGATAAATCATTTTGAACTATTTGTTTATTGAAGATATGTTGTTTGTACATTATTAAAAATTGAGAACTTTAACTCTCTTTCATACAAGTATGTCTTTTTCCTTTGATTTGTATCATTTAATCCTGCTCATACATTATCTCATTCTATTTATATTATTTTCTCATTCTCAGATACATGAAAATCGAAGGAGGTGACTTAATGAGTTCTAGGAATATAGGTTCATATCTAATGTCAACTCCATCTCAACCTACATTTGAACCGACAGAAGAAATGGAGATTTTAGACACCCCAAAGGAAGTTGAAGGGCAATTTCAAAGGCTGAAAAGAAAAGAGATATGTAGAAGGGCTCGTGCTTGGTATCACTTCACTCTTTACACCGATAAGAGTGGAAAATCGAGGGTAAAATATAAGTACTGTGATAAGAATTATGCAGTTGATTCTTTAAAAAATGGGACTTCTGGAATGAATAATCATATGAAAGTTTGCAAAAATCATCTTGATAATGCATATACAGAAGATAATTAAACAATTGAAAGCTTTTGTCAAAGTGTAACCAGGGGATTTGGAGATGCATGTTTTATATAAAAATTTGATCAATAAGTTATTAGAAAAAGCTTAGTTCGCATGATCATTAAAGATGAATTGCCCTTTTAAGTTTGTGGAGAATCAAGGATTTAAGGAGTTTATGTCCATTGCATGTCCACAATTTGTTGTTCCATCAAGAACAACAATAACAAAAGATTGTTATAAATTGTACTTTGATGAAAAATATAAGTTGAAGACTTGTTTTAAGACATCTGGACAGAGATTTTTATTGACCATTGATGCATGAACTTCTAATCAAAGACTCACCTATTTGTGTTTGACTGGCCATTACATTGATGATAATTGGAAAATGCGTAAAGTGATTCTTAATTTCATTCCATGTCCTATTCATAAAGGTGATGAATTCAGTCTTTTGATTGAGAAATGCTTGATTGATTGGGAATTAGATAAGATTTTTACTATTGCTTATTTGAAAAGAAGGTTTCTTACTTTGGGGGACTGTAATATTAGGTGGCAAAGATTTGCATATGAGATGTGTTGCTCACATTATTAATCTTGTAGTGAAAGATGGGTTGAAGAGAATTTAATGAGTCAGTTGAGCGTGTTCACACAGTAGTGAGGTATGTACGACAATCATCTACCAGGTTGAAAAAATTTAATGATTTTGTTGTTGAGGAGAAGGTAGAAAGCAAAAAATTATTGTGTCGGGATGTTCCAACAAGGTGGAACTCTATTTACACAATATTAGAGACAGTTGTGATTTTCAAGGGTGTATTCGATAGGTATAAGGTGTCTGATGCCGACTTTCATGTAGATTTTATACCTGCGGGACCTTATGCAAATATAGGTTTGTTGACAAAAGATGATTGGGTTGTTGTGGAAAGGTTTGTGAAAGTCCTCTGCTATTTCTATGAACTTACTCTTCAAGTTTTCGAATCTTTATTTATGACATCCAATACTTTCATAGATGAAATCAGTGATGTTGATGAGCTTTTGAGAGAATGGCTTAAGAGTGATGACAATGCTTTGGTAGATATGGCTAGAAAAATGAAATTGAAATTTGATAAGTACTGGGGAATATGGAAAAAATGAATATGATGTTGTATATTTACTGATATCCTTGACCCGCGTCACAAATTGAATTACTTGAAATATATTTTGAAGAATATGTACGGGTCTGAATGTGGATAGCACATGAGAAACTTGACAAAGATTGTTCTTTATGATGTTTTTGAGGAGTATAAGACTTTATATTCTTCTATAACATCAACATCATCATGTTATTCAAGTGTGCCTATGCAAAATACAACCCCAAGTGAATCTGAAAATGATAATGAGGCTGACCTTAGGGCTATAAAGGTTAATAAGAAAAGATATATGGAAATATTGTCTGAGATCGGAGTTGATCAATCAGAGTTAGATTTGTATCCGCAGGAACCTATTGCAAAAGATTCTCCAAACATTGATATAGTTGATTGGTGGAAAGTGAATAGCCATGGATTTCCCATTTTATACAGATTGACTCATGATGTGTTAGCTATACCAATATCTATTGTGGTTTCGGAGTCTGCCTTTAGTACTGGGGTCGCATAATTGATGACTTTAGAGCTTTATTGACTCCCAAAATGGCATAAACTTTAATTTGTTGCCAAGATTGGCTTAGTCATACTTTGGTTTACTTACAATAGTTAATTTTACATTTTGTTTATAAATAACTATTATCTTCTTCACATATGGTTCTCATGATATACTTGTAGATATGGTGTCAAATGTTGGGATGGAGTCCAATATCCTTAGCTTATGATTATGTGATTGCAAGATTAGAATCAGATATAATGTACTGGAGAAGCTTTTTGATGAATCTGTAAGTGCTTCTTTCTTTAAATGTTGTTTTAAGTTTTTCTTTTCACTTGAAATAATTGTTCTCAACCTAGTATTTCATGTGGCGGAGAGATGATAGAATTTGATGAATTTTCATTTCTAATTGGTATTTACCTCGAAACAGTTTGGATTGTAAATAATCAAAAATTTATTTCTACTGCTATTTTCACTCATTTGGCAATTAGTTAATCTCAATGGTAGGGGAACAAGATAATATCTATTAACAAATAGAACTTTTTAACTGGAACATACTTTGAGATTCAAGCATTTGTATCCAATTTCTTTTATTCTAGTGAATGGCTTTGAATGTTCTTATCATCTTTTAAATTTGACTCTTATGACATCAAGGTGCATATATCAAAGTATATGATTTGTGTTTCTTGTACATGCATTTTCTTCTTATAAGTGACCATTATTGGACGAAGAATTTGCTGGTTCTTCCATAATCACACAGAGGATTTGGGTAGCTTTTGGCTCTTCGATGGTGGAGATATTTGGTTGTTTTGCTTTGGATTACTGGATGTTATTTACTTTTCAATTTACATTGGGCAACTTTTGACTCTTATGTTATTATATATGATAATTAAGTCATGTAAATATTAAGCAATAAACAATGGACTATTGTGGACCTTGTAGTATTATGTCTTTTAATTTGGATATTATCATTATGTGTAACAGGTTACAATGAACTAACAAGATTGTGGTGGTGGTGTGTTTTTTTAGTTTGATGATCTGACATTTTTTATATGATTTAAGTATCCGATCTTTTTTATATTATTTTAAGTATGTTGTGATTGATTTTTGTCATTATTTTAGGAGATTTTTAAAATTAAATATTTTTTGATTGAATTCGGTTTGTGATATAACAAGTTAGATTGGTAAAAATCGAACTGAACAGGGTAAATCAGTTCGGTTCGGCTCGGTATGGTGGAATACCGAACCAAAACAATACAATTTCTCAATTTTTTTTTTCAAAATTTTGTTTTTACTAAAAATCGTATCGAATTACTGAAATTATTTCAATAAAAATTGAACCGAACTATTTTGCTTCGGTTGGATATTCAATATAATTAAATGATGTACCGAAAATTCGATATTGATTCGATACGATTTTACCGAATACACACAATTATCAGAGGATAACTTTTATGAGGAGAATTTGCTACAAGATTCCGTTGCCCAAGATTTATGGAAGGATCATGGTTGGCGTAGTGTGATATACTTCTAGTATTTCGTGGTCCAGTGTGTACGAACTAAGATGCTCAAATATGTCAGAATGATATATCTTGTTGGTGCTTGCGTTGTTATAACGACTAATATGAGGTATTATGGTGTGAATGTTGGCTTCCATTCCTTGTTTTGATAAAGCTTCTTTGTATCTAGTAAGTGTGGATGTAATGATTGATTTCAGCAAATGGCCATTATATGAGACTACAATTTAGGAATCACAGCTACTTTTGAATGATTGTTTTAATTTGCTTGCAGTGTTGAATTGAATATATCCAATTCTTCACACGTGGAACAATGCATATAATGCTGCCAATAAATCTAGTGACAAGGTTGAAAAAATTGTCCTAATTATTTCCC
Source organism: Paulownia fortunei (assembly GCA_019321725.1). Lineage (NCBI taxonomy): Eukaryota > Viridiplantae > Streptophyta > Magnoliopsida > Lamiales > Paulowniaceae > Paulownia > Paulownia fortunei. Next base: position 15,743,662 of record CM033112.1, on the reverse strand, counting down.
ATTATTTTTGAAGCCATTGGATATTGAATGGAAGCGGTGTAGTATTGTGTTACGTTTCATTATCATTGATAGTGGACATCTGCATAGCTTACCTATAAATATGATACCAGGAAAAGTGAACTATGTCATGTACCGTAATTGTTATATGATTTAGAATTATTTTTGTGCATGCGAAGTTCATATAGGAATGCAAATTACATGCACTATTTTGGTAGTATATTTTTCATTCAATTATTTGTGTAAAATATGTGTATATATATGAATATGTAATATATATTTTATATACAAAAATATATTCATATATACATTGCTCATTCATACCATACAATTTATATATGTAAACAAGACAAATTCAATCATTAAAAAATTGAAGCGGAAGCATATGATAAGCTGAGAGATCAGGGCTAATGTTTGGAAATAAAATATAGAGGAGATAATTTAAAGATCTAAGAATTGGATAACGTCTTGGGTTTTAATAGAAAACAACTGAAAGATATTCATTTGATCAAAAATATCAATGTGACTAATCAAACTAATTAAATTGTGGAATATGAATTTAATATGAGATATCAAACATCAAAACCATGCACAATCAAATAATAAATAAAGAGGTTTTGATACAAAAACACCATCCAACCAAGGTAATAGCTTCATACCAACCTACAAAGCAAACGAGCCATAGATGTACCCCCTATTCATATAATCATTGATTTTCTAAACAAAATTTTATAAAATGTGCACCAGCAAATTTGGATGCGTACTGTACTTTAATTAAATTAAGAAGAAAATAAGCTTGTAATGAATAATAATAATAATAATAATAATAATAATAATAATAATAATAATAATATCCAACAATAAACTATTATAATTATAATAGGAACTGCCAATTGCCAAACGGCCAAAGTAACATTGTATTTACATCTTCACTCCACCGCCTGAACAACAAAAGACTCTCTGAACCTCAAAACATGACGGCGGTGGCGGCGGCCATGCCCGAAACCCGGAAGCTCCCGCGGCCGGGTCGGGGTGGAGTCATCTCTCACGGACTATCGGAAGAAGAAGCCCGGGTCAAAGCAATCGCCGAAATCGTCTCCACCATGGTTGATCTCTCGCGCAAGGGTCAAGACGTAGACCTAAACGCCGTCAAGTCTGCGGCGTGCCGGAAGTACGGTCTCTCGAAGGCGCCAAAGCTCGTTGAGATGATCGCGGCGCTGCCCGAATCCGAGAAGGAAGCCCTACTGCCCAAACTCCGGGCAAAACCCGTTCGAACGGCATCGGGAATTGCGGTGGTCGCCGTTATGTCGAAGCCTCACCGCTGCCCGCATATTGCGACGACGGGGAATATATGCGTGTATTGTCCTGGGGGGCCGGATTCGGATTTCGAGTACAGTACCCAAAGTTATACGGGATATGAGCCTACTAGCATGAGAGCTATTAGGGCTAGGTAAGGAATTTTTGTGTTTAATTTTGTTTTAGTTTTGTTGAGGTGTTTGTTGGTTGTGATTTGTACTTGTTTCTTGAATATTTGTTCCTTGTTGAGGTTTGTTTCTTGGTATGATTCTGAGATGTTCTGTTTGAGTGGCTGTACCTTACTTGATGAAGAAGGTTATTGGTTAATGAAGACGTTTGTTGCTGATTAATCATTGAGGTATTGGGGCTAGGTGAGGGGTTGTGTGTCTGTATGTGTGTGTGTATTTCCTTTTCTTTTTGGTGTGCTTTGAAGTTGTAGTTGGTGCTTGAATGGCTGACCTTGGTTAACGAAGCAGGTTATTGCTAATAATGTTTTGAGCTTGAATGTGGTGCAAATTGTCGAGGTTAAGATAAACAGTAAAGTGCATTCTACAGTATACTGGTATAGTTGTGTCTTGCTGTAGCCGGACAAATTTAATACTAGGTTTAGAATTGTGCTACTTCTTGTATCAGAGATGAAGATGAGGTATTACTACAAATTAATGTTTTGCCACCTGGTGAAATGGTCTTATCTTGATCTGGAAAGATGAGTATGAGGATTGCCCTGTCCTGGTTCGTGGTTAAACTTGGAGATTTTAGATCCTAATGATACCATCTTCTAGAAGAAAAACCATACAGATACAATCTTATACAATAGAATTCCAATCGTTAAAAGAATTTTGGAAATTGGTTTCCATTATTAAATGCCAAAGAGAATCATACAACTGGAACATTCATCTAACTCCAACTTTCTTCTTCCAGGCTCTTGAAATCAAATTTGACCAAATCTACAGCCCAACTAGCCAACTTTGAAAATGGATAAACCCTATAAGTTGACACCAAAAACTCCATCCTGAGAAGCATATTGTGACTGCACTTTAACCATATCATCCATACCATATCATCCATACTTGAATTGTTAGACAAATATAGTCGATGAAAATATCACTGTTCACATTGCTATTACAGAATAGTACACTAGTTTACATAAACTTTAGCCTACAAACATCCTATCCTTCGAAATATTTTTTTAATATTATGCCATTACAAATATAAACAACGGCACAAAATAAAAAACATGGAAAAAAGAACTCAGCTATGTCCAATACAAATGGATAATCACTGTCATATTGCTCTCTGGTACAGCTTCCATTTACTCACTAAAGTTGGACTTGGCAAAAACAGAAAAAAAAATAAAAGAAAAAAAGAATTGCGTCACAAACCCACCAAATGGTAGCGAAGTCACACAAGCAATTCAAATTATTAACCCACAAAAACGAGATCCAAGAATCGGATATATGTGCCACTTTCAATATCACAGCTTGCCAAAGTGTAAGTTTTTTCATCCTCCAAGAGCTAGATGCAACCATGGCAGCACAAAGATGGTAGTACTTTGGGCTTCAAAAGCTATGTACTGTACAGTAACACCCAGAGGAAAGTACAACCACACAATGCTTTTACTGGAATAAATATCAGCAAGATTCTCTTCATAAAGGCTTAGAAAGCAAATGCAACTTTCCTTTCTATGGTCAGAAAGCCTCATGTGGAATAAAACCATCTCCAATTGAAAAAATCCTCAGGAAATGCAAATTTTCTCAGCACCGAAGAAACGGAATCCTGGAAGCCTAGTCGAGTGATGGTGGGAAGCAAGTGGCTAACAAATACCCAGCTTACAGGATATTATTTCAAATGAAAAGCAAGACCAGACGATAGAGATCACTTCCCTGTTGAGAATGAATTTTTATCTTTGGGACGAAGATTATTTGAAACTGAAGAGGGGAATCCTTCCTGGCTTGGAAGCCTGGGTGCTGCAATAACTCCTCTGATTTGCTAGACTTCTCCTTGTTTGGGTCAAACCAGTCTAAGAAATGTTTTTTGATGGTTTAAAAGGCATTCAATGATTGTTCAGAACACATATTAGGCATTGAATTGGGCCTTGAGTTTGCAATCATTTTCTCCCATAATAAGTTCTAATTTTTTTACTAGTTAATTTTAGCGAAAAATCGGGTTCATGAACTAGTCTTTTGGCTTCACATCTTGTTAGTTGCACGGCTTTCTACAGCTCATGTGACTATCTTACGTGAAGCAAAAGTGATGTTCTCCCTAATACCCAAACAGAAATATTATTGCATTTGGATGCAAAGAGAACAAAATTTTCTTGTGTAATTGGCGATTTTTTCTCAAGTCTTCTGATCTTGGACGCAACATTTTCAGCACGAGGTTATAAGGTCTTGGGACTCTTAATTCCAAGTTCTTGTATATATTCTGATTCGATTCCTGTTCATTTAAACATGGACGCATATAGCTTGATTCTGCTATTGAAATGTAAACACCAAATACTTGATGCCTGTTTCTGCCAGAAGTTTTACGGCATTCATTTGTTTGAGCTTTTCATTTATTACATAAAATCTCCATAAGTAAAAGGAAGAAACCTATTAAAGGATAGATTCTGGATGAGGAATCGGTTTTGCTAAAGTAGTGACCTTAGAAAATACTGTGAATATTTTTAACTGTTTGTCTTTGTTCAATTTGGCATGTTATCTTGCATCTTTGAGCTATTATATTTTAGATTTAGAGACTTGAATTTTCTTTCCCCAAAATAGAAAAATATTGTATATCAAGAATCTGATTTTTCATTATTCTGTGTGTTTTAGATACAACCCTTATGTCCAGGCAAGAAGCAGGATTGATCAGCTTAAGAGGTTGGGTCACAGTGTTGATAAGGTTTGCTTTTGTTACCACAGACTGAAATTTCTGCATTGGCTTAGCCAACCTTAACAATACTCCTTGTTTCAAATTTTTATGGATGTTATTCATACAGGTTGAATTCATTTTGATGGGTGGTACATTTATGTCGTTGCCTTCAGACTACCGTGATTATTTTATTAGGAATCTTCATGATGCTTTATCAGGGCACACTTCTGCCAATGTTGAAGAAGCAGTGTCTTATTCCGAGCACAGTGCTACAAAGTGTATTGGGATGACTATTGAAACGTAAGTTGCACATAATTTTCTTTTACTTTGTGCAACCCTGGTTGTATACAGATATAGCTATAAGTGAACAATATTTTCTTGCCTTTTTCCTACTGAGTCAGGAACTTAGGGAAAATGTTGACTGTGGTTCTTAAACTCCTGAAAAAGGCCCTTTATTTCAATATATGTATTACGCTGCCAAAAAGGACAAGAAATCGTAGAGTTACTTTTCTATTTGTTTATATGCTTTTTGGTAGTTATTAACCAGATTGTCTTCCATTTGCTTTTGATTCAACTCAGTTATTATGCCTTTCAAGTGCTTTGCATTACTTTTTCAACAAGAAAACAAGAAAAATATTTTCTTACTGCTGTTATATTATTTGGTTCTGGGATTAGATCTATTAACCTAATTTTCTACCAGTGACTGATACCATTTGTATTAAAATATTAGGCGGCCAGACTACTGCCTTGGACCTCATTTGAGGCAGATGCTTTCTTATGGTTGTACAAGACTGGAAATTGGAGTACAGAGCACATATGAGGATGTTGCTCGTGACACCAATAGGGGCCACACTGTAGCAGCTGTGGCTGATTGCTTTTGCTTGGCTAAGGATGCTGGTTTTAAGGTGTTTCTCCATACTGTTCTCTAAAGTAAAAAAAATTATTTTTTTTAATATTGTGCTTACCTTTGAATTAGTCTCATTTTAGCGAAACCCTTTTTTTTATTTTGATCTTGAACAAAAAACCCAGTTTTTTCTCACCAAATTCACCAGAATAAAATAAATAAATAAATCAGGGTTTGCCCTTTCTTGTATAGCTACTCTCCTCTATTTCGACCTTTTCTAGGCAACAAATTCTGCTCTCAGATTGCCCATGTACACGGGCTAATTTGCATGTTAACTACACAAAGGGAGAAATTTGCAACGTGATTTGTGAAGCTAGTTTGTTTTCTTTTCAGAGGGAACTCTAGTATAATTGATATATGCGTCTTTTAACATTGTAAGCCACTATTAGTCAAAAGAGAGCTAAAGGAAACCAATAACAAATCAATGAAATTTAAAATTAAGTTGGCAACAATACTTGCATCTCACATGCTTCATTTACACAATCTGGTTTTTATATTAACTTACAAATATGTTACCTGTATTAGAAAGATTAGACTTGTATGCCTACTATTTTCCTGCTGCATAGTTTTGTGGACTCAAATTTTATTTTTCGAGTTTGTGTCCAGTACATTGCACTGAATATCATGTCAAATCTAAGTATTGGACGTGGCTTTGTTTGGAAGTATTCTTGCTTTATTGATGCTGGCAGTTCTTTTTTCAGATTAGTTCATTATACTTGTATGATTAGGGTATAAAAACATGTATTTAAGAAACAAAATGTTAAAATAACTATAGAACAATGTAAATTTTTTATAAAATGTATTGAATCATAACGAATGAACCTTTTTTTTAATCTATTTATTAATGAATGAAGGTGATAAGAGGCTATTCAATGATTTGTATCCAGGAACCCCTAGATCCATGTTTGAACTTTGTCTTCTATTGGGACACAAGTTAAGCATATGTATTTTGAACTCTGAGCAACAAGAACTTTAGTTTTAAGACTGGTAATTAGTTAAACTTCCTAAACTAGATACAAATGACAAGCAACCACACAGGGGAAGACTTTAAAAACTTCACAGCTTTCAAGCATAAGCTTTAATACCATTTGTAAGGACCCAATTTAGACTCTTGGCCCTATTAATATCGCTGGCACTATCCAACAGGCTTAAAATAATGTCATTTTGACAAGTAGAAGGTAATCAAGGCCTCACAAACTGTTCAAATTTTACTCCTACAACCAATGCGGATAATGGTGTAACATGCTCTTTTTATGTGCGAATATACCTTTGACTGCATATGTAAAACCAAACGAATATTATCCAGTACCTATTATATTAAAAAAATAAATTAACAGAGGCAGTAAATGGTATGAGAACCTATATCATGACTAAACAACATAATAAATGCTAAACAACAATTCTGCCAAGTCATTTGAACTGTATAGAAACAAGAAGCTCAAAATGAAAATTTGTTGTATAAACTGTTAAAGATGCCACATATAGCACTGTCGGAATTCCATTATTGCAGGGTCCTTTTTCTCCTGAAATGGTTTCATCACTGGCTAGGGATCCTGTCATTGCCATGTCCATTATCCTGAAATAGTATAACCAATATCTGTGACTTCCGTGTTTCATTGTGTGATATTGAGTCCCATATTGTTTTGTTTTCTGTGCTGCTTAATTCACGCATATTACAACAGGTAGTTGCTCATATGATGCCTGATCTTCCAAATGTTGGGGTCGAGAGAGACTTGGAAAGTTTTAAAGAGTTCTTTGAGAGCCCTTGCTTTAGAGCTGATGGGCTTAAAATTTATCCAACCCTAGTCATTCGTGGAACTGGACTTTATGAACTTTGGAAAACTGGAAGGTACTGTTCCAGCTTTACATTTTAGTATCATTATATTCTCTCTTTTGGAGGTTAATGTGGCTTCTGGGCAAGCTTTTCATTCTATAAAATGCCAATTTGGTTACGTGATATAATCATATACAGGTATAGAAATTATCCACCTGAACAGCTTGTAGACATTGTAGCTCGAATTCTAGCAATGGTTCCTCCCTGGACTCGTGTCTATCGAGTTCAGCGAGATATTCCTATGCCTCTTGTTACATCTGGGGTTGAGAAGGGGAATCTTCGGGAACTAGCTTTAGCAAGGATGGATGATTTGGGCTTGAAATGTAGAGATGTTCGAACACGTGAAGCTGGTATCCAGGCAAGTGAACAAGCTTTCTTTGCGTTTAAGGATGCTTTGATTTATTTTATGCAGCAATTGATATTTTACTGAACAAAATCAGGACATTCACCACAAGATAAAGCCAGAAGAAGTTCAGCTTGTTCGCCGTGATTATACTGCAAATGAGGGCTGGGAAACATTTCTTTCATATGAAGACACACGCCAGGTGCGTCAATCTCGTGCTTCTTTCTTCTTCTGCTCACTACCGCTGCAAACCACAAATTGAAATCATTGAGGAAAAGGCATGATTATTCTGAGGAACTCCATTTAACTGCACTGCTTTTGAAACAAGGCAAAAGTTTTTTATCTTGAACATTTCTATTGGTTAAAGCTGTATGTGGGTGTGTGTGTTGGGGTGGAGGGATTGCTTAAGAGGACGACTATTGGTTAAGAGAATGATATGTTGCCATGTCTTCTCTTGGTAAATGAGAGAAAAGATGCTCCCTTTATTTGCCATATATCGGGTGTGTACTCTATTTTCTAGCCATTTCTCGCTAAAAGAATAAGATGGTTCATCACATGGATACTTTATCACGTCTTATTTTTGGAACCATGGAACAAAGACCTTTAGGTGGTACGAGTCCTTTTGGTGTTTCACAAGTTGTGAGCTGTAGACATGAAGAATATAATGTACATACATTTTCATGTCCTGTCAGATTTGTGTCTTTCCGAATTTATTAGCAATTTTTGTTTCTTAAGTCTGGTATCACTTGCTAAGTCAAATGACTGCTTATTTACTTTTAATGTGATATTTGCTCTTGATTTACTTAAGGATTTCAATCATGTTGTTTTGTAAACTGAAGAAAAGATGGATGTGAGGATTTTAAATTTATATTTTCCTCTCAAGTGTCCTTGGATTTTGTGCTGGCATCATATATACTCATTAACCTAGAGCCACATGTTACACCATCTCCGATCCATAACTCTATTTTACCACAAAAGACAGCTTTTGCACCTAAGTGGTGCAACTTTTACACTAGTTCATCTCCAACCCATCTCTTTAAAATTTTATTTATAATTTTTTGTATATTCCTTGTTATTCTATTTACAACAATTATTTTATATCATCAAATATCTACTTCTAATTTTGTTAACATATTAATACAATTACATATTTCAATTTGTGTTTTCACTTTTTGTTGGTGAAAATAATAGATTTATTTAATATAATATAATCAAACATGATAGTAAATTAAATAAAATACATAACCAAATGTTGAAACCCTATTTTGTCCTCTGTGTGCTTTTCACAAAATATGTTAGAAAAAGAAATGCTTTTGGGGGCAAATTTTAATACTTTACAATACTCAGGGGATGTAATCATTATACTTTATATTCATTCTGTATGAAGGAGCTAACTATAATTTAATTATAAGTTTATTATTTGTACAAATAATAATTATACTTTTTTTAAAGTAAAAGAAAATGTAAAAGATTTTAAATAACAGTTCTTTTATAATTATTATTCTTCCCTTTATAAAAAGTCAATATAAATATTTAAAAATCATTGTATCGAGAGAATGAACTTATTTCAATTTCAACTAGTATAATTTTAAATTACTTATCATAAATTTAAATAAATGTATAAATGTCAATAAAATTTCATATGTAATACTAGAAATATATTTAACTAATTCTTTTTTTATTTGTTGAAAAATTATAGACCGTTGGATGATGATGATGAGATTAATGAATGAGAGAGGGGCAATGTCCGTTCATTTATTTTAGTTTCCAGCTTTTTTAACTTACAACTTAATGGCAGGGGTAAAATTGACATTTTCCAACATCCATTAGGTTTTCCTACGTCCATTAGTTGTATGGGCTATTTGTAATTTCAAAACTTAAAGTAATTTCCGTAATTAGGATAAAGTTAAGGCCTGAAAACAACCCTTTCGTAAGCGCAAAAAGTCCCAAGAACATCTGCCTTCTTTTATTCTTTGGAGAATAAAATAAACATTAAAAAAGAAAAGAAAAGGGAAATGAATGAAACAGTGAAGAATCGTAGCCCTCATCTTCACTGTGGTGGCTGAAGTTTCTCTTACATCAATCCACGCCATAAAAATACCAATCTTTCTTTTCATGAGAAGAATGACTCCACTTGTGGTTGTGTACGCCCAATTACCGGTAGCCTGACTCATCTGCTCATCGATAAATTTTCTGTCCTGAATAATTGAACACCCCAGCTTGCAGACAAATTTGGATTTCAGGAATGAGTCCACACCTCAACTTATTCTTGTTTTCTTCCTCTCCTATCACCATTTTCTACTCCGTCTTCAACCTCTCTTAAAACCCACCTCTCTTAAATCGCCCGAGCAGGCTTAACTTCTCAAGCTGGGGTTGCCTGGTGCATCCAGGTCTCCTGGTTTTACCGGTTTTGGCCAGTTCCGCACAGGTCCATTGTGATCCACTTTTACAGCAAACAGGACCAAACTTGTGGCCGGTTCACAATTTGACCGGTCTGTCCAGTTTTAAAATCATTGATACCTTTGTGCATTATATACTTAGCTCTGCTTGTAAGAGATTTCGTTTATTGCATCTAATCAAGCCTTTGAAACTTATGTGCTCTGTATCTGGTCTGCATCTAGGACATACTTGTTGGGTTATTGCGGTTGCGGAAATGTGGACGGAATGCAACATGCCCAGAGCTGATGGGAAAGTGTTCTATTGTTCGTGAATTACATGTTTATGGGACTGCAGTTCCTGTTCATGGACGAGATGCTGATAAACTGCAACACCAAGGTTATGGTACACTACTAATGGAGGAGGCAGAGCGGATTGCTGTCAGAGAGCACAGGTCGTCAAAGATAGCTGTCATTTCAGGTGTGGGAACAAGGCATTACTATAGAAAGTTGGGCTACGAGCTTGAAGGTCCTTATATGGTGAAATACCTCACATGAGAAAACTGTCATGCAATTCAACTTGGAATAGGAAGTAGTATCCTAGTTATGTTGTGTGACTAGGAACCCTGATGCCTCAACTGTATATTATGTGTTTGCCTTGTGCAATCATAATTTTTTACTTATAGTCAACTCTGTACCGTATGTTAAGAGTGCTTGATATTTGGGTATCAAGTTTCAAGGGAATCAGGTAGTTATTCTCAGTCGTACATCTGTTTGTAGACTATCTACGTGGTATTTAGGTTTTAAACTGTTTGATGGAAAAATGAATTTGGATTGTGGCTTTATAATCTTGTGATATGCTATTCATGTCCCATTGGCAGCCTGAGTGATGGCAATCTGATTGAATTTGTTGGTACATTCCTGCAGCATAACATCTTAGGAAGTCATTATGAGTTTGTTGGGAGGCATGCTTAAATAACGAGAAGTAGCTCAAAAGGGATAGATCAGAATATAAAAGAATTATTCCTCCATGCACAATGAGTGGGGATGTGCCATGGGATATTTGGAAACTGTTGCGGTTTGTTTGGTTTTAAAGGGAAGAAAACGGAAAAAAAAAAAACAAAAGAATGAATCTCATAAAATATAGTTGTGAGAGACATTTATTCATACACATATTCTGCGTTTTTTTCACTAGGTTTGAAAAGATTGTAGAAATTGTACATATTGTGTTCAAAAAGTAAATGTGATGAAATTTATTGGCCCTATTTTAGGAAATGGTGATGACCAAAATTGATAACAATAGACAGCAAGCAAAATATCTTTTATGTTGTAACTTGTAATTAGGGTGTTAGTGAGGTTTAAAACAAAAAAGAAAAGAAAAATTGAAGCAAAGGAAAAGTATGGAAAATCAAATTCTATTGACAGTTTTATTTTGGATGAAAGAAATTCAACTTATAAAAACTGTATAATGTAATTAAATATAATGAAAAAACATATAAACTAAATTTACAAACGATAACTCGAATTCCTTTTTACATCTGAAAGGAAGAAAATCTTTTCATTTTGCATTTTTCTTACCTTCCTCCAATAATACTCTACTTATGAAAAAAAAAAAATAAGTACTATTGAAAATCATAACTGAGAAATTTCTTACATCGTGCATGCACCGACTGTGACTGGAAAAGATGTGATGTTCATACTTCATACAACCAAAATATACTGAGATGAGTAGAGAGTATTTATAGTTAGCCAGCAATTTGCCATCAAACACCCCCGCCAACCCAAACCCCCAACATGCTGTTGAAATCAACCTTTACTCCACTATTTACTGCCATTCCTACAAAAACCAAGCCCACAAGGCTCTCACTATGCACAATAAGAAATTCCCTCACACGACAATGTCCACAAACTGTTCGACAAAATGATTCATGCAACACCACTTCACTATTGCTACTGCACAAACTTCCTCCTAAATCCGCTTACATTCACCTCCCTTTCTGCCGCAAACGCTGCCACTACTGCGACTTCCCCATCATTGCTCTCGGGTCTTCCTCCTCAATCCCGGAGAAGGATAACGATGACCCGCGTATTTCGAACTACGTGGAGACTCTCTGCAGAGAAATCAAGGCTACCAAGTTAGATTCCAGCAACAGCCCTCCTCTTGAAACTGTGTTTTTTGGTGGGGGCACGCCTTCGCTTGTGCCTCCACGGCTCGTTTCGTCGGTTCTTGATGCATTGTCCTCTAAATTTGGGGTGTGTGGCAATGCTGAAATATCAATGGAAATGGACCCCGGCACGTTTGATGTGGTGGCAATGAAGGAGTTGATGAATTTGGGCGTGAATAGAGTGTCGTTGGGAGTGCAGGCTTTTCAAGATAAATTGTTGAAGGCTTGTGGGAGAGCTCATGGAGTTCATGAAGTTTATGAAGCTGTTGAAATTGTTAAGTCATGTGGGATTGAGAATTGGAGTGTGGACCTCATCTCTTCGCTCCCTCATCAAACTCCAAGCATGTGGGAGGAGAGTTTGCAGCTCACTATCCGAGCTCGGCCCACTCACGTTTCGGTTTATGATTTGCAGGTTGAACAAGACACGAAGTTTGGAGTCCTGTAAGTAAAATTCTACTTCACAAAACTGGTAGCTTTCTGGATTTATTAGTTGCAGAAAAATGCGGATTTTCGTCCTTAAATTTCAGGGGTCATGCTATTTTCTGCTTTTATTGTAGTATCCGCTATGTATATTTCATGTTTTAAGAATAATTCATAGTGTTTAAAATCAATACTCACTTCATTTAATTTCAAGAGTGATGGTTATGTAATGCACAAAAAAGGATCAGTTATCTGTGAAAATTTACACTTATGATCATAATGCTAATAAAGGAATGTTTCATGTTCCATGAGACCTAGAGTTTCATGATGATATTTTTTGTGTTTACAGATACACTCCTGGTGAATTTCCTCTGCCTTCAGAGAATCAGTCTGCTGAATTTTACAGAATGGCTTCAAGAATGCTAAGGCATGCTGGTTATGATCATTATGAGATCAGTAGTTACTGCAAGAGTGGTTATCGGTGCAAGCACAATAGTACATACTGGAAGAACAAATCTTTCTACGCTTTTGGACTGGGTTCAGCTAGTTATGTTGGTGGAGTAAGGTTTTCAAGGCCAAGGAGGCTGAAGGAGTACATGGGTTATGTGCAAAATTTGGAGGATGGCCTGGTGAATTTTACCGAGGATGGCATTATTGATGCTAAGGACTTGGCAATGGATTATGTCATGCTCTCTCTCAGAACAGCAGATGGCTTGGATTTGAAATCTTTCAAAGAAGCTTTTGGTGACTCACTTATGCTCTCCATTTGTGAGGTCTGTAGAACTCATTTGGAAAGTGGGCATATAATCTGCTTAGATGAGCAAGGAAGAAATGTTGCAGCCGATGAATTTATTTCTTCACTATCCAATGGTTGCAGAGAAATGAGAAGCTGGCATTTCTTCGGCTCAGTGATCCAGATGGTTTTTTGTTGTCAAATGAGTTGATATCTCTTGCTTTTTGTGCCATAGCTCCGTGACTTGTTTCTTGTCGCTGATTCTTGGAGCTCTACGAAGAGTTTAAACATGTTGAAGTTTCTTTATCAGCAATCATGGCTGCGAGGAAGAACTCAAATAGCTCATAATTTTTGCTGACCATTTGTAAAGGCAACCGGTTCTGCTCTCTGTGATAGAATATTTAGCAATAGACTAGCCTCCACAGTTGTTCTACATATGAATCATGACTAAACTCAAGTCCTGGTATGTCTAGTCATGTAGATGATCTATCTTGAAATCTTCTCTGCTGGTTTGTTTATTATGTTTTAGTTTAAGTTTAGCTCTCATTTAATTTTTTTTACTGTTGGATTTGAGAGAGGAAACATTAAGGAAATGTTTCTTTTGTTTAGTTTTTAACAAAAATATGAATGAAAAACTTTGTGCAAAATATAATTACGAAATACACTTTTAAACTGTACATTCATTTTATGTAGTTTTCCATGATATGTAATTTCATTTAAAAAGTTTCCAGAGTTAGTAATATTTTTCTTGAAAAAGAAAATTGGTTTAAGTTCTCGATCTCAGAGATGGTAAATGATTGTGCATGTCCTTTTTTTTTTTTTTTCTCTTTCTTTTGGTACATTTTTTCGTACATGATTGTGTATCTCTCTACTTCTAAATCAAATTGACTATATTGGTGAGATTTGCAGTTCCTATTGTATTTTAGAAGATTACAACCGATATATAATTAGTGTGGTTTTTAGTCATTAATAGTCTTATGTAGAAAAAAAGTAGAAGAATTTATTAGAAGAGGTGTGAGGATGATATCCCTTTGGTTCCGTATATTTTAAGATATGTGTATTTTGTTCCATAGCCAAGACTATCTTAATCTGCAGACATCATAAAAATTTTCATTTTCTTTTTATCCTCCACTTAATATTAGGAAGAATTTTAGTTATTATTTCCTTATTTAAATAGATTATTCACCGAATATGACACAAGATATGCATATTCTTACGTCTGCATACAATCAACAGAAAAGAAAAATTGTTTTTCTTTGAGGTGAAAATAATATATAGTAAAGTTATAGCACTATTTGATTGCAAGCATGAAGTATATCAATAACAAATTTACTCACTGTGATGAAAGAATTATACAAATGCAAGTCTAAGATCTGAAAATGAAACCATAAGGATGCACCCAAAGCTGCCAAGCAAAAAGATCATATTCTATGAAGAAAACTGGAGACCTATCTATATTAACATCATTATGAAAAAGTACAAGAAAATTTATTAGAGAAGCACTCGTATGCTTATGCTGTAGGAACTGAATCTCTGATCTACAAATCAAAAAAGTTTTGCACCACCTTTGACATTTTCTATAGTCTACAGAATGAAATCTTCACATCAGGGGGAGATAATGTTACAATTTCAAAAAAAAAATGTCTAAACATTGCAGCTAATTTCCCACGCAATTGTCTGATGTCTCAGGTTGTTCGTAGTAAATGAACTTCGACTGAAGATTGCACTCTGAAATAGAGCACTGTGCTCACTTCCCATCTGTTTTGATATGTAACGCCAACAGTTTTACCTGAAACATGAAGGGAAAAAAATCTCAGTAATGTTATAATCGTTCCTTGTTTATGAAATGGGATCAGGTCATTTAGAGATTGCGGGACTAATTTTAGCTCAAATTACTATCAAGCAAAGTGACTCTAGACCAGACTTACTCGGTCATTGCCGTAATAATTAGATCCCTTAATATTATTGGGATCTCAATAAAATCATCATGATTGACCAACTCCCATAACGAAGATGACAGAATGAAGGCAATAATTTCGAAGCAAAGATGCTACTGAATAAAGGAGAAGTGCAAATCATAATTGAATCAAATCAGAAAATTTTCCAAGCCATCATGCTTATAAAGAAACAAGATATAGTGTTCAGTGCATACCCAGTGATTCTATTTAGGAATAGTCATGTACCAAGCATCAGAAAAACTAGTAGATCAGAGAACATTGGTTGTCCCACCTCTTAATCAAGGTTGTTGACCTCCTAAGTGATTGCCTATGTAGTATTATTTAGGATATGGCATGCTATCCTTTTTTTCCCAGTCCACTTATTCCATTACCCCTCCACTTCAACATCATACGGACACTTAAATGAGATATGAGAATCCAGAAAGAAACAAATCAAAAGTAAGACAAAAAACCAGGAATATGTAAAGCCAATTATAAACCTTTTTTAGGGGTGGAATTAAGCCAATTATAAACTTCTATTGTGTGAAACTAAAGAAAATTAACTACCAGGTACCATCAAGAAGGCTTTGGTTTTCTTCCAGGTTTTGAGATGCGCTTAAGCTGTGTTGTTCCTGTTCTCATTTCCCTGCAATATATAACCAGAGCCATGAGAAGTTAGATCTGGACCTTTAGCATTTTTACTTGAAATCCTGTATAGATTTCTTAATTCACAGGCAATAACAGTACCTTTGATACAAATACACAATCAAGTAGAATATAGGAAGGAACATCAAAATCAGTACTGAAATCGCCAAGTAGAAGACACTGGTATGCTTCTGTACATGTGAGAAATGAGATAAACAGGATGAGGAGAAAAACAGTACGAAAGCATGTATAAGAGCAAATACAAAAGAAAATCAGAAAGAGCAACTCAATTAACTTCCATGGCCATTTCTTTAATGGCCAAAAGGGTCTGTTTAATTTAATTTTGCAATTAATTTAAAGTCATCTAGTCAAACTTTGCTCATCTTCTTTACGCAAAAACACCATTGGTGATACATTATAACCTGGGGATCAAGGAGTAACCACTTACCCTGCCTCCCCTAGAAAAAGGTTTTCTTCCTCTTGAGCAAGTGTGGGCATCACAGAATTGGCGTAAAAAGAATTCTGCAGAACATCACCACATGTTGTAAACAAACACGAACAACAAAAGCCATTTCATGCTTCCATAGGATTAAGAAGAATGGTACCATGAAGACGAGTTACTGAGGGACCCTCATTAACAGGAAAACAGCTGTTGGCAAGATCCTGCAAAGAGACACCAGATATAAACAAATGCAAAACAAAAATCTCAGATCAAATATCAGGAACCCAGGAACAACCTCACATAAATGACGGTTTCTTGCAGCAGCAGCAGGATTACACTTGGTCTTACGAGATTGTGAATTCAACACGAAATCACAATGTAAAGCTCCGCATAGATCTGCCAAGCACTTGCCATGACTCTGAATGCATAGAAGGAAGCGATGTGGTGTTAAAATACATACATTTTTTGATGGAGAATCATAAATTCAACTTAAAAACTCAGTCCATGGAACAGAGTAAGCAAAACACTAATGTCTAAGCGATCACATGGTCCGCACACTCAATGGATGATTAACTCATTTCACAAAATCATAACGCAAGATAAAGCCAGGGGAGTCTTTTCAACATGTTAACTTAAGATGGAATGTAGAGTCCTATTTTAAATGGTTCTGCATTAGCACAGGTGAATTGCACTACCATGAAAAAAATGTTCAAAAGAATATAATTGAAATAATTCAATTAATTTTTTCTGTTTTGAAGTCAAAGATGATGGATCCATAGTTTTGAGTCAAATCGGATCCACAAAAATCTGGATTGAGGATCCAAGGAGGATGGAGTGTAAACAGATTAACAAGCAGCAATCAGGGATTCTATTCTTACACTTCAAATTTCAATGAAGATAAATATCAGCTAATAAATTAGAAATGAACTCTAACGACATGTGACAACGTAGAATGGACGATGTATCTTAACTAATTGAATCCTCAATACTAGTTACACTAGAATTTGTTAGTGACTGGAATCTACAACACCAATTCTATTGCAACTGGTGCGTTTTCTTTTTCTCTCCGGTCATTCTCACCATTACCATCTTTCCAGCCTGCTCAACAATATTCTTAGCAACACCCACTATCTCGTATAATAAGCAGATTCCTGCAACAGAAATCACAGGACTAGCAGGTGGACAATGCTCTAAAGCAGCTGATACCCCCACCCCTTCTTTGGAGCCATCAGTGAGAATATTTTCTCCTGTTATCCAAATCCTCATTAATGAGAATGGCTACTTGCTGCAGGCCAAATATTCAAAATCTTGAAAGTCAGCTCACCAGTCACATGACTACATGGTAAAACAAGAAATGAAGAAAAAGTGGATCTTTCCCATCACAGCCTCTTATCTTTTTTTAATTCAAAAATCAAAGAAACAGGATTAGTTCTTTAAAGAGAAAGAAGAACCGTATGAACTTAGCAACCAAACTACAAGAATTATTAAATGAGCTCATGCAATCCATTTGTGATTTGCAGCAACACAAAACAAAACCATCAACAGCTGCTTGGACCCATCATTGGCACTCTAAAGGATTAAGAAAGTAAAGACGCTGTCACATACAACATTTAGAAGATTGTAGTGCCTGTTGTCAAAATGCTGATCCAAATATTTTTCTGCTCGGAAGATTTTCTTACAATACCCACATCGCCATTCATTTATGTCTACATGAATCTTATGCTCCTCTTGGTCTCTAAATATATCGTTGCTTGGATGAAGTCTGCATTGGCTTGAAAGTTGATACTTCTGTTTTTCCACGAAAGGCATGAGATACTGCAAAATAGCACTTCCAAGTTAATAGGGTAAAGAAGAGTTGCTATACATATATCTGCAGAGATAACTTTACAATTTTCAGATACCTCCTCTATTATTTTCCAGGCAGCTCGACTCCTCTCTCTGGAACAATGAACTTCAGGCTGCTCTTCTTTAAGATTTCTAAGCATCAAAACAACAAATTAGAAGTCATCAACAATATGATCGCCACATGCTACCCATCATATCTTCTTGAACTTGTATAATTATTTGAACAAAAAACTCTCAGCCGATGAGATGTATCTCCATTATATGTACACAAGGAATAACTAAATACTACTACACATTTAGAACCCCACAACCCCAACTGCAACTGAAAAACATAATAATTAAACAAAAAATAAAATAAAGAAAGGAGAAAAAGAAACAGGGAAGATATAATTAAATAAATCGACAGGAAAAATTACCTAGAAGCAGCAATGTCAATACCCTGTGGCAAAAGTAAATTGAAAGTGTTAACTGAATGAGACAAAGTTATATTCTAATATGTAAACCTAAGTACTCTTTACACTGATGGAAAACGAGATTGCAGAAAAATACCATGATTCTATCACACACAACTTCCTGTGACTTGATCGCAAACTTAATAAGAACAAGGTGAAAATGCTCAAAGAGGCATACTTTCTCATTTAAGGTGCAGAAAAATGAAATAATTTATCAAGACTTGAACATATAGGCCAATTTACATCAAGGAAAACAGTCGCAAACACAGAATGCTAAGCAGGGACAGTTCAGTAAAAATAGCAGGACAGTGCCGATGCAAAATCCGTTAAGAGGTTCCAAGCCTTTAAATGCAACAGCTAATGGAAGAAATGAGTATACGGTGGATCAATTGAACAAAATTTCTGGGACTGCTGCATTAATTTCTTCATGTTTTTATTACTGTTTCTTGTCAAGTTTTGAGTTCATGCATTTCCATTCCAATATCCCTTGAAATTTTGTTTTCCTGGGACAAGCAGTGGCATTAACCCATAATCAACTACATTTCTGCCCCAATTTCCTTATTGTTGGATTTTAGCTTCGGGTCATTACATGACTTCTTATGAAGTGCGCCTAAACAGATAATGAAGATTACCGATTCGTCTATTCACGTTTTCCAGAACCTGAAGCAACCAAGATTCTCCGTGGATCATACCAAGTGCAACAATCCCAAGAAACTAATCTTCAGATTAATGGGCCTTGATTTTATGAAGTTAAAGAAGCACAAATTTTACTAAGTAAACTTTTCCTTTCTTGCTCGCATCTTGTTCACCCCTTTTAAAAACAAATTTTTTTAGAACGAAAATAAGGATAAACACTCATGAATCCCAGCATCAAATTGCTAGCACGTTGAATCCACGAATACACACAGAAACCCAGATGGATGGATAAAGATTGAACTGAAAATTTCTCAATTTCAAGATTTATTACTTCCCCACATACAAAGTTCAAAATTTTATTCCTTTTCTTTGGGGGATGGATCTTGCAAGAAAATGATTACCTGGGTAGGTTGTGATTGAGAAGTAGCAGAGGAGAGTTGCAGAGTCATCAAAAGAAGAAAAATACTGTAAACCGAGCATGGTCTCGTCTTCCCCATCTGTCTGTCCCTCCCTGTCCCTCAATAAACTCAGCAAGTTCCTTCTATATTTGTATGTCTTTTTTCTCAACCAAATGCCACAATGTCCTCGCAAAAGAACAAAAATAAAAGAAGCTTCGATGGCGTTCGCAATTTATTTAGAGGGTGTTTGAGTAAGCTTATTTAAAATATTTTACAAACTCTTACTTCTTATAAAATATTTTTATAATTTTATAATATTAAATTTTATTTTAAAAATAAAATATTTAAATATTTAAATAAAATAATATCATAGACTTTTTAAAATATTAAAAATTATAATTTTATAATTAAAACTGTTAAAATTAAAAAAATTATTAAAATAAAATTTTAATTTAAAAATAAGTTGGGATAGAGGTATTTTTTATTAAATAACTTATAAGCTCTTAAATAATTATTTTTTTAATCTTATAAGCTCTTTTAAAAAAATTTATCAAATACTTTTTAAAAATTTATAAATTTTTAAACAACTTATATAAAGTTTTGAAAAGTTTATAAGTTCAGCCAAACACCCTCTTGTTATGAGAAAAAAGGCTCTAACAATGCGTTTATAGGTGGAATAATTCAATTGGATGATACATTTTTAAGGATTTGTTTGATTTCAGCATTTTTCCTTTTTTGAAAATAAAAATACATTTATTATTTATATTTTTAAAAATAATATTTTTATTTTCAAAAATATTAATCATCAATTATAATATTTAAATAATCATATGTCATATTATACCACTGACTAAAAAAAAAATATTAACAAAATATTTACAATTAAAAATCTCTCATACTATTTATAAAAAACAATATTGATTAGACATTTACAATAAAAAAAATTAGTTCCAATCAATTAATTCAATTAATTAAGTAAATGTTCCAATTGAACTCCCTAATCCAATTAACTCCAATCAATTAATTAAATTAATTCCACACATGAATTAATTTAAACTCCATTAATTAATCACATTAATTAATTAAATCCAATACTTGAATTAATTTTTAGACTACAAATGGACTTGTCCAAGTTTTGTGTGTGACCCCTCAGGTTCACTCTAAACTAGTCGTGGACTTACAATTCTTGTGACTTAGTTGAACAATTAATTGTTCAAATTAATTAATTTAATTAATTAATTATCTTGAAATTAATCCATTAATTCCAAGAACCAACACATCATAGAAAATACCTAACAATGCATCATGACTCCTAGTTTTAGGTGAATGTGTGAACTTATTTCAATTATCAAGACCATGCAAGTACGGTCCTTCCATTATCTAATCATTCGATTGAGCGTAGGGCATGGATGATTAGTTGAAACCCCATTAGCTCAATAACTATGTTTCCATTCATATTAGCTTAACTCGTTGATGAACCAATTAGAAAACACCATGTCTAATTTTCATCCAACCTTGGTTAAGGATTTTAGAGTCAAGTACAGTAGAAAATATAGGAGATTCACATATTCATCTAAATAGGTGACAAATCCTTTATTGACCACTCGTCAATCTTTATACATGAAGATGTTACACCCAATGTAAACCCCTTGTGATTATCATGCAATCGTGAAATACATCAAAGTTCAACATGTCATGTACAAGGTTACTAAGGTGCCTCAAATCCAATGACTAATTATTGCACTATCGTAATGAGAAAATTCCCATTCGATAATAGAATATTTTCAATTGAGATTTTTTAGGTGGGGTAGTTCAGTGTACTTGTTTCCCAACAAGCACCCGCATACATGCACTAGTGTCTGTATATCAATGCCCATAGAATGAGATATCATTTTTTCGAGTCTGTATCGTATGCTCAAGTGTCAACGACGCGACCACACCCCATAACTATGTGTGATCTAAGCACTTCATCTAATTCTTATGATGAATTTAAGATAAATATTACCATTTAAATGATATTAATATGAATAAAAATGATTCGCAAGAGTATAAAAATGACCAGATCAATTGTCTCGTTTACTTTAATAGATTTATGAGATAGACAATGGTTGAGAATGCATATGGCTAGTATGATAAGGGTATGGTGGCATGTGAGAGTAAGGAGAGACCAGTTTCAATGATGTGTTGATGATGACGTTTAGAATACCCATTATGTTCTAGTGTGTGAGAGGGAGACGTAAGGTGAGATATGCCATTAAAAACGAAAAAAAGATAAATGTTTTATACTCTCATCCATTGTCAGAATAGAGAGTGATGATTTTACGGTGAAAGAAGTTTTCCACTAGAGATTTAAATTTAATAAAGACATCGGCTATGTAGGATTTACACTTGAGTGGGTATAACTAGACGTACTTATTGAAATGATCCACAAAGATAACATAATATTTAAATTCATCAACAGAGGTAATGGGGGAAGTCCTTACATTCGAGAAAATTAGTTCAAGAGGAAAGGAAGAGATGAGGGATGAGGTGGGAAATGGTAATTTATGACTTTTATTACAAATACACAAATTACAATAAAAATTTAAAGGACTTGATAGAGCTAAATTAAAATTACTAACAATATACCTAAAAATGGATGAGGACGGATGACCTAGACGATGATGCTGTAATACAAATTTCGTTGTCTGTAAAATAACAAATAAGAAAATAGTACAAATTAAATTTTAATATATCAAAAGAATTAAATGTTTACAATCTCAAACTAATTCATCTGATTCTTTTCTTCAAGAATAATATCTTTTGAATTTGGAATTTTGGAGGTAGAATCACTGATTTGATCTTTTCCAAATTGATTTCGTCCTTTAATAACGTTAATTCGAGGTTTTAACACATTGATTTTGAATTAAACACCACAATTTCAAGAACGTTAACTTAGTGGATTTGATAACTTTTTGATGGAATTAATCCTTTGTCTCCTCCAATGTGAATTGAGTTTTTAATAATGTTAATTCGATAATTTAACAACTTAATCTCGAATTAAAGTTATCACTTAGGTAGACTCCGTGACGAATGCCTTGACTTTCATCTTGAACACTGTAGATCTCCTCAAACTTGATCTCCTTAAGGTGAGAAAATTATTCTAAAACTTTTCTTGCTTGAATTTCTTTTTCCCAACTTGTGTCTTTATTTTCTTGAAGATGACCCCTATTTATACTCGTAGGATATGAGTTATTGCCATAATTTATTTGATAAAGTGATGCGATTTGATTGGTCCTTCACGATTTGATTGACATTTATTATTTTAATCACAAGATGTGATTTAAATTACCAAATCATTAGTATTTACTTCCATAATTACAAGATACGATTTTAATTGTCAAGAATTGAGATTTGACACTTGGCGATATTTGATTGGTTGAAAATATATACTAAAATATCAATTAATCTACTATTTACTTTAGGAATTAAATTTGATTAAATTCTCAAAATATAAATAGAATTGATATTTAATATATTATTTTATACACGTCATTGTTTAATTGACTACAAATTTTATTTATTTATAAATGCCCCCTTGAGACTTGTTCACGGACAATTCGTCTTGAAGTGAATAAATTGCAATTTTTTTTGACCTTTTTCCTTTTTTATTTGTAATTGGGCCTTGCCAAAAAATGCATGTAAGCCTTTGAATTTGAACAAAATAACAACTTATTGGTTGACTTTCAATCTGATTTTGATAGCCCAAACTCTCATCTTTTTTTTAGCCAATTTGGACAATTAAGCAAAGGTCCAAGAGCCTAATGAAACCAAAACTCATCATAAAGCATTTGCCATTTCAGATCATGCATGTCACCATGAAAGGTAGGAGGATTTACTCTTTCTTTCTGTCTTTTCTTCTCATTTTGTCCCACTTTTTTTTTTTAAAAATAACATATGTGCTGAAGGAAACAAATGGCAGCCTATATGCCTAAGAACAATAAATTACCATCTAAATGCTTTGGCAATTTTGACTTGGCAACCCCAGACTTCGGCAAGCAAGGAAACAAGATCAGTACATTAGCTTCATTCTAATCTTACTACTCCTTTCCTTTTTTGTTATTTCATTTCTTAACAAAACTCAACTTATGCCCACATGAACGTATGATGTACCTGGTCTTAAAGCATTAGATTTAAAGCCAATTCAACATGCTGCTTTGTTTCTTTACGTATAGAAAATTTCCTTCACCAGAATGATTTCTTGTAGCAAATTCAACAAGTTTCCTTCCATTCTTGAATCTAGTGATCAGTGCTTCAATTGCACAATCTTTCTTGTGGGTATTGTTTGGCAAGTTACGAAACTTTGATAAGATTCTGCCTCTTTTCCAAGCAATTGAACAATGAAAAATTTCCTAATTCTACTTACTCACTAGTACCCATAATTAACTATAAAAGAAGAGCTTTTGCAATTAGTTTTCATCAGTGCATGACAGAACTGTGAATTCACTTGATATTTTGATTACTTTGTGAGTCTAAAATAATTTCTCATCATCGGTTCTTGATTGTTGAAAAATTGGTGGGCATGATCTTACAATTATACAATACAAACATCTTGCATGATTCAGTACGCCATATGCTTGTGAATTTGATGCATACAACCTATTTTTGTTTTTTCTTCTGTCTTTCTCTTTGTGCATTCTTCATTCAAACAATTAGAGAATTGCACATTGAAATATTCTTATGAATTAGTGTACTTTGTGTGATCTTGGTGATCACCACTTGTTATATTTAGCACAACCATTCACTGTAAATTAGTATGCTATATGCTCATCAACTAATTGCTTAAAAGAGTTTGCTATGTTCTTCATGCTATACTTTGAATTTAAATTTTGTTTCTTGAAAGTTGGTTGCCAACTCTGAATTCTTTCTTTTGTTTATGCATCCGGCTATTTTATTCACTAAAGAGTTTCTCCTTGCCACATAACTAAGGCCAATTGACTTAGTGTTCAACAATTCAAATCATGATCTTTTTTATCTCACTCTTTTTTTTGTACTTTGATAAATCATGGTGTACTTCAAAGATATTTCTTCTTCCTTTGGAGTCCAACACTTGGTGATCCTTGACGATGAGAGTCAATCCATGGAGAATGACATAATTTTGACGGTTCACGATCTCCTTTTTGGTCGATACGCAAAGTAATAGCCAAAGTTGACGAATCTATTTTACTTGGAGGACTGGTTCCTAGAGATTCCTTTAAGAAAGACTTTCAAGGTGTGGGCTTTGCAAGCAACTCATCATCAGCAATTAAGCAAGCCAAATCCATTATCAATATTGGGTTGCCGCATCATTGAAGGCAATGCCAAGTGGGGGATGCAATCTAATTCATCGGCGAGTTCCACTACATCAAAGGATATTGGGAATGGACCGAAGACATTCTTAGTCGGTGCGAGCACAAAGTTCTTGCGGCGTAAATGTACTACTTGGTGTATGCTTTGTTGTTCACGTATGATTGCAACTTTGACATAGTCAAGGCATTTTGTGAGGCGTGGTGTCCACCCACCAACACTTTGTTGACTTTCCTTGGAGAATTGTCTATTTCATTGTGGGACTTGCACACTCTTGTGGGCCTTCCTATGACCGAATTTTTCTACAATGAAGTTGTTCCCTGTGCCAAGGAGCTTACCGACGTCGATGAGGCAGGAAGTAGGTTCGTCTCTCACTTTTGCAACCACTTTCTTCATGCTTATCATTTGCTTTAAAGGAGTACTAATGGAGATCAATCTTCTCAAGTATCTATTGACGAGTGAATTAGATTTTGATCCAAGAAGACTATTAGGTACCATTTACCTCCTCCACGTAGAGAAAAAAAGAGTGTCAGTCCCAAATCAACTTATAATCCACTTGGCGACTTTGATATACTTGGAGAATGATACCCTACAGAGAAGGCTTCATTTTCAAAGTTTGGTGTTAAAGAGAGCTCGAGAGAAGAAACACACTTAGTGGCATACTTAGCTTATTGGCTTTGCGTATTTGTTCTTCCCAGTGACGACATCAACTTGATACGCTCTAGAACCATTAAAATGGCGGGCATCATGGCAAGTGGGCGAATGGTAGGCCTTGTTGTTCCCATCTTAGCAAGCATTTACAAATGCTTAAACAAGATCACGAATTCTGTAAGACCATCCCGCATGCATTCAACATTCCCCATCCATTTTGTCTACAGTTGGTTGGTGCATTACTTTAAGACTCATCACCAAATTTGGCAAGGAGTACGAGACCCCAAAATGATGATCTTCTTTGGTGAAGAAAATGCAAGATACTATGATCCCAAAGGTGCCCGCAAGCGACCATAAAGGAGACCTTGTTTCTTGGACTTGCACCATGATCTCCAAGAGCAAGGATTTCTTGTATGTCGATAATGGAAATGTAGAGGGATTTGAGCAAAACTACTTAATTGCTATTCGCTAGAGCTTTCTTTCTTTATGGCAATGTGGACACTTTATCATTGAACTTTATAGTCCTCATCGATTTAGTCGCCAATTTGGATTCTATCAAGTGGTGCCGGGAGCTCTTACATGAGACATCTACAAAGCTTCTTTAAAAGAAAGAGTTCACTATTGGCATTTGTGTACCTTATCCAAATCTATGTCTAAGGTACGTCTTTCTTGTATGCCCCCAAATATAAAGAAGTTCTCGTCAGAAGACCGCAAGAAGTGGTGGACCAAAGTTCATGGAATTCACTTTGAAGAAAATATTACGAGCTTGATCAATTTGAAGCTAAGTAAGATCTCACCCAAAATCAAGGAACATGACAATTGAGATGACCCACTTCATGATTCTCCACATATGCATGTTATTTCTTTTCCCGAAGAATGTTAACACTCAAACCACCGAGCCCTCTTAAAGCCAACAAGAGAATGAGTATTTCTTACCCTATTGAGGAAAGTGATAGTAGTAATATGGCCTGTCATTGGAAAAGACCCAAAAGAAACCCTGAACCTTTGGAGTAAAGAGACATTGACATTCATGATGCTACAAACAACCCACATCAAATGGAGAACTTTGTTGAAGAGGTTCTTTCTCAATTTAATTTTTCTTTTTTTCTTTTCTTTTTTTTAGTATAAGAAATAGGTTATTTTCTAACTTAACGTATGTAATGTTTCTATTTAACATTGATGACGAAGGATCACAAGATAGCTAAGGGTCAATCGTGGGGTCCAACTTATTGGCTACAAGTCCTTCAGTTGACAAGGAAGTACAAAAGGAGACATTCAACTTGGCTAGAGCTAAACAAACACCTCATTGTGTTGTATTTTCAGTGTTTGAAGGTGCAAAGTTTATACTTAACCACTAAAAAGAGTACTTTCAGAAGCTATGGAGTGATCTTCATGAAAGTATAGCAAGTACTTCAGTTGAATCCATCTTGTCTATCAAAGATGACGTGTTATTTGTGCTTGAGTCTATTAAGAGCTTCAACAATTTTGATATCTCTCATTTGGAAGAATTATTGAAACTATTTTTTGCTAAGGCTACCGCTTATGACGAAGCAAGATGAACATTCTCCGAAAAGGCATCTAAAGAACTTCTTGCACGATAATTGAATGAAGCTAAATGTCGTCTCTATGATGCTAAGACTAGAGAAAGCAAAGAAGTTAATCAAATTCAATCCACTAAGGAAGAGTTGGAGCAAATCAAGAAAGAGCTTGACAACTTGAAGGTATGAAGGAAGAACTTGACTGCATCATTGAAACGACAACAAAAACTTCTTCAGAGTGCTCAAGCCAAAGTTCATGAGATTGAAGAGGAAGTCATTGCTATCAAGAATACTTCTCCTTTGAGTAATGAAGTGGTGTTGAGGTCGCCAAAGAAGAGTTGAAATTTTTAAATCATTTTGATTGTTAATTGTTTAGGACTCTTTTTTTTTATGTAACAACATCATCATTCTTGAGATTACATAATAGAAATTTTCATATTTCTATCTTGCAATCCTTCAAGTGCATTTATTTTCATCAAAACTCTTGAAGTGTAATCTTTTTTTTTCTCTTTTTTTTTCATTAAATTACTATCCCATATGAAAGAAAAAACATAATTCATTAAAACTCATGACTGAACTTAGAAAATATCTAAGTTGCCTACGTACCTCAATAAAGGGATCAAGTCATAACGTAGTTCAAAGAAACTTTTTCTTTATTTTTTTTATTTTTAGGAGGGGGTGCCGTATACAGTTTATACTCTTGCGGGCCAGGAGTATCCATTGCTTTACCATCTTGGACTAGGTGGGGTATTTACTATTTTAACTACATAAAATTTCTTTAGTGGAGTGAATTAACAATTTAATGACATGTATTCACTTTTGGTGGGGTGAGTTAGCAGTTTAACCATGTATACTACTACCTTTGGTGGGGTGAGTTAGCAGTTTAACCACGTGCACTATCTTTGGTGGATACGATTTGCAGTTTATACTCGCACGTGTCAGGAGTAACATACAGTTTAGGTTCATACGTCAATGAGCCTTTTTTTTTATAACTTCAAGCATAGTAGTATTTTAAGAACTTCCCATTCTTAAGTCATTTTCAGCAACCAATTTGTAAGCACCATTTGTGTAAACTTCTTTAACAACATAAGGACTATCCTACTTTGATGTAAATTTATTTCTAGTTCTATGATCAACCTTCTTACAACAAGCACTAAATCGCCAACTTGAAAAGAGTGTGACCGTACTTTCTTGTTGAATGCCCTAGAAAGGCAAGCTTGATAACACTCAAGTCTTTGTTGTGCTTCTAATCTTTTCTTATCAAGAGCTTCTAAATCTTCAAGGCATAAGTGTGCATTTTCTTCCTCAGTTAGTCCTTCTTGTATGGCTATCCTCAACGATAGAATTTGTTGCTCAAGGGGAATGACAACTTCAATGCCATATACCAATGCGTAAAAAGTCACTTGTGTAGGCATTCTATAAGTGGTTCTATATGCTCATAAAGCTTCTCTGATTCTTTCATGCCAGTATCGCTTTGACTTAGCTATCACTTTCTTCAACAAATTACACAAAGTCTTATTAAATGCTTTAACAAGGCCATTGGCGGCGACACAGTACATAGAAGATTTTCTTTACTTGAAACCAAACTTCTAACAAAGCTTATCTATCAGACTGTTACAAAAGGGCTTTCTATTATTTGTGATTATATATTGAGGAATCCTATAGCGATAAATAATGTTGATGTAGATAAAGTCAACAACATTTTTCTTCTTTACTTTTTGGAGAGGTATCGATTCGGCCTACTTAGAAAAGTAGTTAGTTGCAGCTAAAATGTTCAAATGCCCGCCAAAAGACTTTGTCATAGGTCCCACCATATCTAAGCCCCAAGCATCGAATGGCCATGAAGCAACAATAGGGTGTAATGGATCGGGCAGTTGGTGAATGAGGTTTGCAAGAAATTGACAAGTTTGACATCTTTGTGCATAATCCATGCAATCCTTTACCATTTTTGGCTAATAGTAATCGATTCTTTTTATTCAAAAGTGTAATTTTGGGCCCGATTGATGAGCACCACAAATCCTCGAATGGGCTTCTTCCATAGCTTGGATAGCTTCATCATCAAATAAACATTTCATCAAGACTCCATCAAATGAGCATCTATACAGTATGCCCTTGTAATAAATAAAGTGAGCCGCATGATGCCGAATATTAACTCCTTGACTTGGGTCATTAGGTGGCTTTTCATACTTCAAATAATCCACAAGTGGTTGACGCTAATTTTTATTCTCTATCTCAAACACTTCAACGATATGGTTCTTCTTCTTCATCATAGCTCTCATCCTCAAAGATTGGTGGTATAACCCAACTCCTGCATAATGGTACACGAACTTCACCTTCAGGCATGGCAAGTGCAGAAGCAAGGTTTGCTAAAACATCAACTTGCTTATTATCCTTCATTGACATATGTTCAAATACTACATCTCCAAGCTATCCAATAAGCCTTTTAGCATAATTGAAATACGAAAGTAGGTTAGGTTTCTTGACTTTATACAGACCAAGTAACTGATTGACTACTAATTTAGACTCTCAATATACCTCAAGATGTTGTTGCTTTATGTCAACAACCATTTTGAGTCTAATGATAAGAGCTTGATATTCAGGAATATTATTTGAACAATTTTGGGTTAAGGTAAAGAACCGGCCTCGTCATGACATACTTCAGTGGATTTGCTTTTAAGACAAGATGAACAGTATGAGTCTGAAAATAATGCTTCAGCTTCTGGATTGCAAAGAGGAAGGCCAAGCATATCTTTTCAATTGGTGAGTAGACTCATTGGGCGTCATCATTCTACTCAAATAGTACAAAGCACTCTCTTTCCATCATTATTCTCTTACACTAGTAAAGCTCCAACTGAACGATCTTGAGCAGTAATATAAAGTATCAATGAGTGTCCAGGTATTGGTGCAACCAACATAAAAGGCTTTATCAGATAGGCCTTTATACTTTTAGAAGTGTTCCTACAAGATTCATCCCACTCAAACAGAACATCTTTCTTCATGAGACGACTGAATGGTTGGCATTGACTGGCCAGATTTGAAATAAACCTTTGAAGATATGCTAATTTTCCTTGCAAACTTTTAAGTTCATGAATGTTTTGAGATTCGGGCATATTTAGAATTGCATCAATTTTTGCTTGCTCAATTTCTATCCCTTAATAACGAATAATGAACCCAAGGAACTTTCCAAACTTGACACCAAATGCACATTTTAGTGGATTCATCTTGAGTTGATATCTTCTGAAATGTTCAAAGACTTTTCTTAGATTACAAAAATGATCTTCTCGCCTTTTGGACTTTACAACCACATCATCAATATAACACTCAATATTTTTATGAAGTATATCATCAAAGATATTCTGCATAGCCCTTTGATATGTAGCACCAACATTCTTCAATCCAAATGGCATCACTTTGTAGCAATATATCAAAGGTATACGAAATGTTGTTAGTTCTTCATCCTTTAGTGCCATGCGTATTTGGTTATATCTAGACGATCTATCCTTAAAAGATAATACTTTATGTCCTATAGTAGCATCGATCATGAGTTCGATAATGGGCAATGGAGAGTCGTCTTTAGGACAAGCACCATTGAGATCTCTAAAATCAACATAAACTCGAATCTGCCCATTCTTCTTTCTCATAGGAGCAATGCTAAAGATCCATGTGGGATACTTGACTTCTTGAATGAACCCAACTTCAATAAGTTTTTTCACTTCAATTTTAATTAATGGGACCAAATCAGGCTAAATTTGACGTTGATCTTGTTTGACAGGACGAGTTCCCTTCTTAACTGACAAGTGATGGACTACCACTTTTGTATCCAATCTAGGCATTTCTTTGTATGACCATACAAATACGTCTTTGAACTCATGTAGAAGTTTGATGTATACTTTCTCTTTATCATTGGTCAACAAAGCACTGATATAGATTGGTCAAGGGTTATCATCATTGCCTAAATTAATCTCATTTAATTCATCTATAGTGGTTTCAACATCTTCTTCTAGCTAAGGAAGAGCAGCATCAACATCCTCTTCTTTGAATGGAACTTCTTCACTTAAAGTGATATGATTCATTGACACAACATTACCTTCTTCATGTTCAATCTCCTTAAAATCAACACATGTCCTCATTTGGCCATTCTTTTATCTTATACGAACTATAAGGCGTTATCCATTTTTTCAATATAGCCACCCCTAGTTAATTTGAGGTTTTTCTTATACAAATGATCCTTAACATTTTGAGGAATTGCATGGTTGATGCCACTACTAATGTGATAAGGGGAAGCCACACTTT
The DNA here is from genome assembly GCA_019321725.1 of Paulownia fortunei. Lineage (NCBI taxonomy): Eukaryota > Viridiplantae > Streptophyta > Magnoliopsida > Lamiales > Paulowniaceae > Paulownia > Paulownia fortunei. The sequence goes on along the minus strand of CM033112.1, from coordinate 15,712,580 downwards.
CTCTATCATCTTTTTCATTATCTTAGGTTCATGTGAAAATAACAGTTTGCAATTTAACCTTCATGATTTTGTCACACAATATGATCAAAATAGTGCACCACCTCATACGGGATAAGATCAAACTTTGAAATTCTTGAGTAGCTCATAGCCTATCAATCTTCTTCAAATGCTTTAACATCTTGGAGACACCCAATCTTCGATTGTTAGTTCTTTTACACCTCAACTTTCTAGGCTAGACAAATCTATCAAAGACAGATACTCATTGCATTTTTTTTCCATTTTCATCAAAGGCATCATTTGTTGATGAAATCCTTTCTCAGTTACATAATTGTTGCTGGCTCTTTTGATAATAATAAGAATAGGATTTTGTGGGACAAATCTGATGCCCATTTGAGTATTTTGAATCGCATACCTTTTTACTTTCAATATCATTTGGGTAGCATTAAGCCCATACGCTTGTTCGCCAGTAGCCTCAAGAGGGAGTTTTCCCATAGTAGAATCTTCTTGGGGTCGTATCCAACTTTAACAAGAAGTTTGTAAGCTATTGGATCAAAGCATTTTACAACTTGGAGTTTTAAATATTCTCCATGTTCTTTCTCAGGTCCTTGAATCGGGTGAACAAATTCTTTAAGTGGCTGAGGAAATGGATTCTTTGCATCAAATTTGATTAATGGTAATACCAACTCTTTCAATGACTCAGTTCTAGTGAGAGACGATTCATCTTTTGAGTGACCTCCATCATAGTGAATTGGCAAGGTCTCTTTATTTTTACCTCCATCAAATTGATCATCTTGTTGGTTAGATTGCTCATGAAATGGGCTTTCTTTGGCCTTTGCCGACTTTGCATTTTTAAGATAGTACTTAGCATCAGTGAAATGTGATTCAACCTTAGTGAAAGGTTTATCATCACCAAGCACTCTTTTCACCACACTCTCTCGATAATACTTAAAGCATTGGTGCCAAGTAGAAAGAACTACTCCATTTTCGTGTAGCCAAGGGTGACCAAGAAGTATGTTACATGATGTTTTGGTGACTATGACATGAAATATCACAGTTGATGCCATATCATCCATCAACAACTTCAACCTTATGATACTAAGAGCCCTTTGTGCCCCTTAATTGAAACCTTGGATCATCAAGCGACTATTTGCAAGTTCATCCATAGAAACTCCCAACTTTTTTATTGTACGCAAAGGCAAGATATTAATTGCAAAGCCTCCATCAAAAGATATTAACTGCAAAGCTTCCATAAATTAATATCTTATTTACTTTTTGCTTGCGAGTATAGCTAGTTACAAATAATGGCCTATTATGGGGTTTGGAACTAAGTAGCAAGTCCTCATCAGTGAAGGTTATTGTTGAGCCACAATCATCAGTGAGAGTATGAACCCCAATCCTAGACATACAGACTTCAATTGAGAAAATATTTTTTTTCACTTGTTATGTTACATGAAACATCATCGCCATGATCAAGTCATCGACCACCATTCCACCCAGGCTTATTCTCCATTATGACATCAAATGATCCAAATGCGATGGTGACAAGATTGGTAGCCACATTATCTTTCTCAAGTGTGATCTTCTCTTGATGAGCCAACTGCATGACTTTGTCTTTAAATATGAAACAATCTTGAATTGGATGCCCTACCAAATGATGGTACCTGTAATATTTTGGATCATCGGTTCACCCTGCCTTGTCAAGTTGCTTCATTTTAGGTTATTCAATGAGGTTAGCATTAAGCAAGTCATCGAATATTCCAAAGATATTAGAATCGAGAAAAAGGGTATTTCTTTCCTTGTATATCTTTTAAAGTCAACTTTCTTTGCCATATTTCTTGAGAGATGTCTTTATTTTCATTACTTTTGTCATTTGCATTTTCTTTTAATTTGATAGGTGTTGTATTGACTGACATGGATTCTTTATTTGGAGTTTTGGAAAAAGACTTGCCCTCTTTCTTGGGTTCTTGCCTTTCTTTAAACTTATGAGGTTCTTGGATGGGTGACCCTTCAACTCCACTTGTAGCCATACTCAACTCTATATCATAGGCCCGAGTAGCCAATTCTTCAAATGTCTTGGGTTGGATTTCGTGAAGGGTATATCAACGACCCTAATGCATTCCTTGAATGTACATCTCAATAGTTGAAGCCTCTGATAATCGATCTTTATAGTTAAGGCTTAGATTTCTCTAATGATTAATATAGTTAATGACAGGCTCTTCTTTCCATTGGCATGAATTTATGAGTTTAATCATATTGACTATTTGTCGGGTACTATAGAATCGATTAAGAAACTCTTATTCTAATTGCCCTCAACTATTAATTGAGTTCGCCTCCAAATCAGTGTACCAATCAAATGCATTTTCTTTTAGTGATCAGAAAAATTGCTTGACTAGGTAGCCTCCATATGTTCTAGTATTATTGCACGTCTCAATAAAATAAGCCACATGTTGCTTTGGGTTACCTTTGCCATTGAATTGTTTAAATGTTGGGGGTTGGTAGCCAACTAGCATCCTTAAATTGTCAATCCTTTGGGTGTATAGCTTGGCATAAGTCAAAGATGATTTAGAACTTCTATCGAACTTGCCTTTGATAGTCCCTATGATAAATTCCTTTGGTTAGTCAGTAGGAATCAACCCAACAGATGAAACTTGCAACTCTTTAAAAGACTTCTCTCTTTCACTTGGTTGTTGCTTTATGGACGTCTCAACTTCGTTATGAGCTTCAACTTGTTTGCTCATCATGTAACTAGTTTCAGCATTGTCCACTTTGTTCATCAGCTTTGTAATTTGAGAATTTTGTTCTTGAACATATTTTGTAAGCCCCTCAATAGCCTTTGTTAAACTTGTAATTTGCTTTTCTAGAGTTGTAGTATTTGTCAGCATGACGGGCACCATGTTCGAAGTAAATGAGTAACTTAATACTGAGCGAGGAGTGGATGATGCAGATTCATCCTTTAAGTCCCCATCATCTTCATTAGTGTCGACAAGATGTGGTAAGTCCTTCTGAGCGATTTTGAGCAAATGAGTCACATTAGAAGATGTTTGCAATCTTTTAGACATACTTCTTGTGATGACACCAAGACTTTCACTTGTAGCATTTTTGAATTTGAAGTAGCAACCTTCACTACTGTGATCTTGTGAGCAGCCATTATGATACTTCAAAACTTTTGATGAAGAAAAGAGATGAGAGATCAAAATTATCTCGCTGGGCATGCCAAAAATTCATAACATAAATTTCATTGTCTGTAAAATAACAAACTACAAAAATAGTACAAATTGAATTTTAATATATCAAAAGAATTAAATGGTTACAATCTCTAACTAATTTCTCTGATTCTTCTCTTCAATAATAATATCTTTTGAATTTGGAATTTTGGAGGTAGAATCGCTAATTTGATCTCCTCCAAATTGGGTTCATCCTTCAATAACGCTAATTCGAGGGTTTAACACATTGATTTTAAATTAAGCGTCACAACTTCAAGAACGTTGACTTGGTGGATTTAGTAACTCTTTGATGAAATCAATCCTCTGATCTCCTCTAATGTGGATTGAATTTTTAATAACGTTAATTCGAGAGTTTTTTTCATAATTTATTTAATAAAGTAATGCGATTTGATTGGTCTTTCATGATTTAATGGACATTTACTGCCTTAATCACAAGATGTGATTTAAATTACCAAAATATTTGTATTTACTCCATAATTTGCAATATACAATTTTGATTGCCAAGAATTGAAATTTGACACTTGGTGACATTTGATTTGCCAAAAATATATACTAAAATATCAATAAATCTACTAATTACTTTAGGAATTAAATTTGATTAAATTCTCAAAATATAAATAGAATTTATATTTAATATATTATTTTACATGTGTTATCATTTAATTGACCATAAATTTTATTTATCTACAAATTCCATGCGGATGAGGTGGTTTTGACTCTAAGAAGGCAACAAGAGATGGAGAGAAAGTGGTGGTTGTCGGCCACTCATACACGCCATCCTTAGTCCGTCTCTACAAAAGGATTGCCATCCCGTGCGAAGATCCTTCACAATAAAAAAAGTGGGTAAGATTTTAATTGAGGTATTATTTGTTTGACAAAATTAAGAGACAGATATAAGATTCTTGTTCATAGTGGGAACACACAAAATATTATCTAAAGTGAAAGTACGTAAGGGTGTGGACAGAGATTTGGAACTAGTGTGAGTGATAGGAGAGTAGTGCCATCACCGATCATAATGTTGTCTGACCCAACATAAGGAGTATGAAGCAAAAGGCTGCCAAGATTCGTATTAACATGGTATGAGGCACCACTATCAAGTAGCCAACTGGGTGATGTTGATGAATTAGAAGTAGTAGTATGGTGAGCTTATGCCTGCAAGGAGCCGGGGGTGGAGGCTGCCATAGTGGTGGTGGACGTTGTGGAGGTGGTGGACGTTATGGAGGTGGTGGTTGCAGATGAGGTTGGGCATTGAAGAACAACATGACCTTGTTCATGACACCACTGACAGTAACCAAGGCATGGGCGGGAAGACTGGCGACCACCACGAGGTGCAGAGGAGGGTGAACGAAAAGAAGGTGTATTGGTGATAGGTGGGTTAGAGGGTGGTGGAGGACAGTTTGTAGTAGGGTGGGGAAACTTGGCTCGGGAATTTACTGGATTAGCAATGGCAGGAAATTGTGAGTTGGTTGTTTGGTGATGGCTTAACAAAAGTTCTTTCAGTTTCCATTTTTCATGAAGTTCATCAAAGGAGATAGAGGTATTGTGGTCGTTGATGATATCAATAATAGATTTGTAGTCATGATCAAGGCCATCAAGGATTTTCTCAATGAGATCTTCATGATCCAGAGGTTTATCAAGGGTAGCTAGTTCATCAGCCTGAATTTTAATAGATTGCATACAGTCAGAGATGAATTAGGAGCCTTTAGTGATAGATTTGAGTTGTTTTTTTTGTTTTGTTTTATGTGACCACGAGAGGGATGGGCCAAGGTGTTTGTGAGGGTAGTCCAAGCATCACGAGAGGTTTGGGACTAAGTGATGAGAGGGATAAGTGACGAAGTGAAAGAACTAAAAATGGCCCTAAAAATTAGTTTGTCTTGCCAGAGCCATATCTGATATGCTAGATTTGGGTTGGGGATATTATTGACAGTAGTGGTGGAAGGTGGTGAAGAGTGAGAACCATCAACAAATTTAAGGAGATCATAACCGATTAAAAGGGTTTCTATTTGAAGTTTCCAAGAGAGATAGTTGGTAGAGGTGATAAGAGAGTTGTAGGTGTTTATGACGATAAGGGGTTGGGTGGGTTAAGTGGTATTGTGTATGATTTGGGTGTTTTCTTTGGCTATAAGAGAAGAGATTGAAGAAAAAAATTAAGGTTGCCCATGAAACTGTTGTGATACCATAAAGATGTTAAGATAAAAGGAAAAAATATGGCACACTTTATTCATTGATCATTGTAGTTTATATAGATTACAACATCCCTAGACTAAGTATAGAAGATGTATACAAATATACAAAAATCAATTAAAATCTTCCTAATTATGATATGAATGCCATCTATATAAATCAATCAATTAAAATCATCCTAACCATCGGAAGGAAATCAAGTTTCCTTGCCATAATTCTTGTAACTCTTTATACTATTAGTGGTACAATTGAAGGAAAATCTCACAAACTTCATTGACATGAGATCAAAGACCCCTTTATATTTTATGCTAAAGTGATCATAACCCATCAAAAATTACGAAAATTAATTACTTTCTCTTTATTTAAATGAATCCATTAAATTATATTTCTCCAAATTATATAAAGAATGAGAAAACGAATAAGTACTTTGACTTTGGCCATTGTACATTCATTTTAACTTTAATTGATACATGATTTTACTCATGATATCATATATCATTGATTATACATTTCATATATACATACAAGTTCAATGTCAACGACCCTTGTATATTTGACATTCATGTGGTGATTAAGTCCACTACGACCACATATTTCAACACACAAATGAAAATTGTGGGTTTGATTAAGCAAATTTGACCAAATTAAAATTGGCATACTAGTTTGAAATTTCATTATGAAAAAAACATGTTTGATTTTTTTTTATATGTAATAAAAAGTATTTTCTGAAAATATAGTCTTATGTTTTGAAAATGAGGGTGTAGAATTTGCATTGTTGAGGCTAAGTATTATTTTTGAAAAATATATTTAGAAAACAACCTTACATAACAAAAAAAAAAAAAAAAAAAAACAAACATATTTTCAAATTGAAATAACAAAACTTTATGAAATAAATCAAACATTTACAACTTTCAAATAACAAAGATGAAAATTAATATATCTAAGTTAAAGGATTTTCCATAATATTCACACCAAATTCTCCATTATATCCATATTTCGATACAACCATGTAGCAAAAGTCAAAATGAAGAACTTTATTTCAAGACAAAAGATCTTAATCAATTTGGAGTAACAAGTAATTAGTAATTAAACGAAGATATTAATATTTGAATATAGTTGTTATCAATTTGATAAAATTGTAATAATAACACGTATAATTGATCGACCTGGCTTGCCATGCGAGATTAGAGTGAGTTCACTCATCAAAATCTGAATTATTTTATGGGTGCTTAACGTCTTATTCGTTGTTGTCGTGGCAAGAAAGATCATAAATTTTGTCATATATTTGGATCATATCCATGTATATTGACATATGTGCTAATTTGAATTTTTTGTGAGCTCAATTACAGACTTATTTACTTGTGTAACACTAAAAAGATGGTTGAAAATCATTTGTCGTGGCAACAATAGCATATTTTTGCTATATGAATTAATACACTATGGATAACCTTAGGTTTGTATTATAAATATATCAGACACATGAAATATATTGTGAACCACACACATTCTTTTAGGAATATTTTCATGCTATCTAATTGAATCTTAATTAGGTGGTTTTAAGAGCCAAATATACATATGATAATATCATAAATAAAATATCGGCAAACCGTATATAATTTATTGACTTCCAACCCTACTTGGATACTTCCCCAACGTGTAGCATCTCATAAATGAACAAATTATGGATAGGACACTACAAGCTGCAATATGCCAACAAATCAATAAATACACAAAATTTTGGTGTGAAAAGCAATTTTTTTTCATGTTTAGGGTGTATAGACAAATTAAATTTGTGCTAATTAAATAGTTACACATATATTAAATATCAATTTTATATTTTCTATTTATATTTTTGGGAGTTTAATTCAATTTAATTCTTAAAGTAAATAGTTAATTAATTAATATTATAATATATAGTTTGTTGGCCAATCAAATATTGCCAAGTGATTGTATCAAATCTTGTGAACAAAAGATCAATATCAATCAAATCATGAAAAGACAATCAAATCGTGCTATTTCATTAAATGATTTATCCAAAAAACCTTTATCCTATAAGTTAAATAGGAGTCATTTTTAATGAGTTAAAACATAAGTTGTGGAAAAGAGGATCCATAGAGATTGTAACCATTTTATTATTTTAATTTAATAAAATTCAATTTGTATTATTTTTCTTGTTTATTAATTTTTACAGACAACGAAATTTGTGTTACAAATTTTCACGTGGGTGCAATCCTTTGTGGAACAAAAGATGTTAAGCTTGCAGTTGAGCCTGCAAGGAATACAATGATTCTTCAGATTGGTTAATTTGCAGGAGGATAAAAAAAAGAGTAGAATGCTATTAAAACCTCTGCAATTCATTTCAAAAAATTTTGTGCGGACCAAACACTTTTAACAAGAAGTAGCATGCATGGTGGGGGAGAAGGTGTTAATTCAAAGGGATGATTTCATGAACTGTATCTTTGAGGCAATGTTGTGAACATGTGTCATGCCGAGTTATGAGCAGCTTTTATGTAGAAACAAACTTTAGTAATTTAACTTTCAAAACTTTTTGACACGATATGAGCAAAGTAGTACATCAAAGGTAACACTTTGCATTTCAAAATAAGTAAAACAACTTATCTTTCTTAAGAAGATAAGTTGTGAAGAAAAGGTTCAAGCAAGAAAGGTGTTGGGGGAAAGTCTCCCAACTTAAGGTGATCAAATTCAAAGATATCCATGGTGTTTAAGACAAAAATTAAGGCGTTTATCGTGGAGTCTACTCTTATAATAGCGTTTAATTCGAGATTAATGTCTAGTTAATGTTATTGAAGATTAAATCTACATTGGAAAATATCAAAGGGTTAATTCATAAACAAGTTGTAAAATTTCAAAGTAAGTGTTTTTGAAGTTCTGACGTTTGATTCGAAATTAAAGAGCTAGATTTTTGAATTAACGTTATTTGAAAGACGAAATCAAGTTTGAAGGAGATCAAATCATCAATTGCATCTCAAAAAGTTCAAATCCTGAAAATTCTTGTTCTTGAATAAAAGAATAAGATGAATTATAGAGATTATAACAATTTTATTATTTTAATTCAATAAAATTCAATTTGTACAATTTTTCTTCTTTGTTAATACATACAATAAAATTTATATTATAAATTTTTGGCATGTCAGTGGCTTTCCAAAGAAAGGTATGAAGTTGAGAAGAGGGGAGGAGGGCAAGTCTTTCTCCAAATCTCCAAACAAAGAATCTATGATGGTCAATACAACGCATATCAAATTCAAAGGTAATGCAATGATAAGTTGTAAAGAAGAGGTCTAAGCAAAAAAGGTATTGGAGGAAATTTGAAAGACTTTAAATTTTGATGAAAATTTGAAGTCTTCATCATTGCATGTTCCGCTGGGCATGCCAAAAATTTGTAATACAAAATTCATTGTTTGTATTAACAAACAAGAAAAATTGTACAAATTAAATTTTATTGAATTGAAATAATGAAATGGTTACAATATCTATGATTCTTCTGATTCTTCACTTCAAGAACAAGAATTTTCGAGATTTGAACTTTTGGAGGTGGAATTGATGATTTGATCTCATTCGAACTTGGTTTTGTCCTTCAAAGAATAGTAATTCGAAGATCTAGCACTTTAATCTCGAATAAAACATTAGAACTTCAAGAATGTTAACTTTGGAATTTGACAACTTATTTATGAATTAACCATTTAATCTCCTCCAAGGTGGATTTAATCTTCAATAATATTAACTAGAGGGTTTAATAATTTAATCTCAAAATAAATGCTATTATTTGAGTAGAGTCCACGATGAATACCTTGATTTTCGCCTTGAACACCGTGGATCTCCTTGAGTTTGATCAGCTTAGCTTGAGAGAATTTCCTCCAACAACTTTCTTGCTTGGACCTTTTTTTCACAACTTATGTTTTAACTCCTTGAAAATGATCCCTATTTATACTTGTAGGATAGAGATTTTTTTGGATAAATCATTTAATGAAACAACATGATTTGATTGGCTCTCCATGATTTGATTGATATTTATTTTTTAATCACCAGATTTGATACAATCTTGATTGTCATTTGAGATTTAACATTTGGCAATATTTGATTGGCCAATAAAATACATATTATATTATCACTTAATTAACTAATTACTTTAGGAATTAAATTTAATTAAACTCCCAAAAATATAAATAGAAAATATAAAATTTATATTTAGTATACGTTTTACTATTTAATTGACACAAATTTAATTTATCTACAAATGCCCCTTCGAGACTTGTTCACGGCCAATATGTCTTAGAGTGAATAAGTCGTGATAATTGCTTGATTTTTTTTTTCATTTGCAACAGGTCTTTAAAAAAAAAAACATATATAGATAAAGGCCTAACAAATTATGGGCTAAATCTCATATTTGATATTCAACCCAAATTCTTATCCTTTTTCCTTATCAATTGGCCCATTAATTAAAGGCCCCTTTCAAGAATCAAATGAAAGTATTCCATTTGGCCAAACAGATTCACAGGAATTGGGTCTGCTTGCTTTTCTTCTTTCCCTTTTTTCTTTTTTGTCCCTTTTTTTTAATCAAACATATTAATAGGCCACCTCACCTTTGGTCTATTTGATCTAGTTGTGTGTGATTGTTGCGTTGTATCTTCCACATAAAAAACAAAATGTATCATAGCAAAGAGTTCTTCATTATCCAACCACATCACAATCAATGAACTTCTTATTTGAATACAGAGTTGGAAATTCTCTTCTAATTAAACTCTTTCTCAAGTAATTGGATAATGGAAGACTTCTAATAATAATTTCAGTCATGGTCTATAAAAGACTTGCTTTGGTGCTTTATTTTTTCACGATCTCTCACACCAAAAATTCATAGCATTGCTCCTTTTTTATTGCTTTGTATTTGTTCATGTGTCTTCTATTGCTGTAATTTGTTGAACTCGTAAGAACCTTGCATATTTTGTTTCTGCATAAGAGTTTTTCATTCCAGCATGCCATGTGCTTGGCAAATTATCTCAAAGATGCTTTCATATATTTATATGCTTTCTGAATTAACTCTATTTCTCTTACCCTCCTTTCTTTTTTTTTCAAGTTGTGCATTTCTGAATTTTATTTGATGTGATTCCTGAAATCCCAAATTGGTGAACTAAACACCTTTTTTTTTTCTAATATTCTTCCTTATACTTATATGTAACTATATGTATTGGTATGAGGGTGTATCAACTAAACAATAGAACTATTTTCTCCTTTTACTATCTTTTTCCTTATTAAAGCATAGGGGAATAATTTTATCTATCTGGATTCGAGCCATCAATTTTATACATTAGAGCTGATTTGATTTTTTTTTTATCTACTTTATTTTATTTATGTTTTTCTCTTTGACAGTTTTCAATTGTTTATTTCAAAGATACTTCTTCTTCTTCTGAGGTACAGCACTTAGTGATCTTTGATGACTAAGATTAACCCATGGAGAATGACACAATTTTGGCAGTTCATACTCCACTTGTCGGTTGATATGCGAAGCCATGGCCAAAGTTGACAAATCCACTTTACTTGGTGGAATGGTCCCGAGAGATCCCATTGAGCAATAATTCTAAAGCGTAGGCTTTACAAGCAACTCACCATCAACAGTCGAATGAGCTAACTCCATTGCCAATATTGGGTCATCGTATCATCGAAGGCAAAGCTAAGTAGGGAGATGCCATTCAGTTCGCTGGTGAATTCTACTACATCAAGGGCTACTGGGAGTGGACCAAAGACATCCTTAGTCGGTGCAAGCACAAGCTTCTTTCGGTGCGAATATATGACACTGTATATTCTTTGTTGTTCATGTAGGATCATAATTCTGATATAATCAAGGTGTTTTGCAAGACGTGGTATCCACTCACCAACACTTTATTGATTTCCCTTAGAGAATTATCCATATCACTGTGGGATTTGCACACTCTCACGGGCCTTCATATGATTGAATCTTTGTATGATGAAGTCATCTCCAACGCCAATGAGCTCATTTGTGTCGATGAGGTGGAAAGTAGATTTATCCCTCGCTCTTGCAAGCACCTATTTCATGCTTATCATTTGCTTCAAGGGAGTGCCAATGGAGATTAATCTTCTCAAGTATCCATCGATGAGTGGGTTAGATTTTGGTCCAAGAAGGCTACTAAGTATCTTCCTCATCCTCCACGTAGAGAAAAGAAGGTGATTCGTTTAAATCAACCCACAATCCACTTAGCGATTTTGATGTACACGGAAAATGGTGTCCCTCAGAGTTGGCTTTATTTTTAAAGCTTAGCATAAAAGAGTTAAAGAGCTGAGACATACTTGGCAAAACATTTAGCTTGTTGGCTTTGTGCATTTTGTCCTTCCTATTGATAACATCAACTTAATATGTCCTAGTACCTTCAAAATGGCAAGGATTATGGCAAGTGGTCAAGATTCTCACACAAGACATCTGCAAAGCTTCTTTGGAAGAAGGAATTCATTATTGGCGTTTATGCACTCTGTCTAGATCTATGTTAAAGGCTTGTCTTCCATGTATGCCCCTAAATGCAAATAAATTCTCTTCTGAAGATTTCAAGACATGGTGGACCAACATCTATGGAGGTTACTTTGAGGAAAATATTACGAGTTTAATCAATGTGAAACCAAGTAAAGTTTCTCTCAAAGACAAAGAACATGACAAAGAAGATGGTCCTCTTGGTGGAAATGCTCAAAATCCTATACATATATCTATCATGTCTTCTCCCGACAGATGTGATGGCCAAGTCATTGGGCCTCCCGAAGCCAGCAAGAGAAATAATGTCTCTCCCCCTTTAGAGGAAAGTGGTAGTAGCAATGCGGACCGTAATTGGAAGAGACTTAAAAAAAACCCAAGTCTTCGGAAGCAAGGGACGTCGATGTTGGTGATGTTGTGAGTAATCCACTATAAACAGAAAACTTCGTTGAAGAGGTCATTTTCGAACTTCTTTATTTTTATTTATTTATTTATTTTATCTATTTTCTAACTTAAAATATGTAATATTTTAGTTGGAGAAAGAACTACTTAATATTGATAATAGTAAATGATCACAAGCTAACCAAGGATCGATTAGAGGGCCCAACTTGTTAGCCAAAATTCTTCCAATTAATGGGGCAACACAAAAAAAACACTTAACTCGACTAAAGCTAAGCAGACACCTCATTGTGTTGCATCTTTAGTATTTAAGGAAAAAAAATTATACTTAATCACCGAAAGGAATATCATCAAAGGCTGTGGAGCGATCTCCACAAGAGGATAGCAAATACTTCAATCGACTCCCTTTCATCCATCAAAGATAGTGTCATTTGTGCTTGAGTCCATGAAAAACTTTATCAATTTTGACATCTCTTATGTAGAAGAACCATTAAAAGAACATTTTGCCAAAGTCGTTGCTTATGAAGAGATAAGGTCAACATCTTCCAAAAAAGCATCCAAAGAACTTCTTACGCAGTAATTGAGCAAAGCCAAAGATGGCCTCCACGAAGCAAGACTAGAGAAAGTAAAGATGTTAATCAAATCCAATCTATCAAGAAGGAGTTGGAGCATATCAAGAAGGAGCTTGATGATTTGAAGGGACGAAAGAAGTACTTGTTTGCATCATTGAAACGACAACAACTTCTTCAGAGTGCCCAAACCGAAGTTTATAAGATTGAAGTTAAGATTGTTGCTATCAAGAATACTTCTCAAAAATTGAAGTCTTCAAAGGTACATCTATAGGTTTCCAAAAAAGAATTGAAAATTTTAAGACCCTTCGCTTAGTGTTTGTTTAGGACATTTCTCTCTCTTTTTGCTTCATGTAACGAACATCATCATTTTGAGATTACACAAGAGAAATTATTCTTCTTCTATCTTGCAATCCTTCAAGTGCATTCACGCTTATCAAAATTCATGAAGCCCTTTTTTTCTTTTTTTCATTTTTCTTTTTCAACAAACTACTATCCTATACGAAGAGAAAACATAATTTGTTCTACACTCATGACTGAACTTAGAAAATATCTAAGCTACCTATGTACCCCAACAAAAGGATCAAGTTATAACGTAGTTCAAAAATACTTTTTTTTTGTTTGAGGAGGACCTTCAGGCATGGAGCGTGTAGAAGCGAGATTTGCTAAAGCTTCAAATTGCTTATTATCTATCCTTAGTATATGTTTAATAACTACATCTCACAACTATCCAATAAGCCTTCTAATATAATTGAAATACGGAAGTAGCTCAAGTTTCTTGACTTCTACAATCCAAGCAATTGATTGACCACCAATTTAGAATCTCCATACACTTCTAGATATAGTTGTTTTATATCAACTTCCATTTCCAATCCAAGGATAAGAGCTTGATATTTAGCAACATTATTGGAGCAAATTTGGGTTAAGTTGAAGAAGCAAGGCAACACTTCTCCATTAGATGTAATGAATATAACTCCTGCATCGGCTCTTTTTTTTATGAGAATCTCCATCAAAGTACATCTTCCAAGAAAGAATAATTTTAATTATGAAAAAACATCTTCATCTGGTAAGTTATCAGATAGCTCCCACTTAGTAGAGATAGGATGATCAACCAAAAAGTCTACCAATACTTGTCCTTTCATAGTCTTTTGAGGAACATATATGATCTCGAATTATTGTAATTGAAGGTACCACCTTGCAAGTCTATCAGAAAGAATTGGCTTTGTCATCACATACTTCAGTAGATTTGCTTTCGAGACAAGATGGACGATAAGAGCTTGAAAGTAGTGCTTCAACTTTGGATTACAAAGATGAGGGTCAAGCATATCTTTTCAATTAGTGAGTAGTTCAACTTGTTTGGTGTCATCATCCTACTTAAATAGTACAAAGCATTCTCTTTTCCATCATTGTTCTCTTGTGCTAACAAAACCCCAACAGAACATTCTTAAGAAGTAATATAAGGAATCAATGGGCATCCAAGCACTAGTGCAACCAACATAGGAGGCTTCATCAAATAGGCCTTTATACTTTCACAAGCATTTCTACAAGACTTACCCCATTCAAATAGACATTTCTTCATGAGTCGGCTGAATGGCTGGCATCGACCAGCTATGTTTGAAATGAACCTTCAAAGATAAGCTAACTTTCCTTGCAAACTTTTGAGTTCGTGAATGTCTCGAGGTTTAGGTATTTTTAGAATCGCATCAATCTTTGCTTACCCAATTTCTATCCCTCAATGGTGAACAATGAACTTGAGAAACTTTCTAGACTTAACACCAAATGCACATTTCAGTGGATTAATCTTGAGTTGATATATTCTCAATCGTTCCAAGACTTTTTTCAAATCTAGAAAATGATCTTCTCGCTTTTTAGGCTTCACAACCACATTATCAATATAGCACTCAATGTTTTTATGGAGCATATCATCAAAGATTTTCTGCATAGCCCTCTGATATGTAGCGTCGATGTATTTCAATGCAAACGGCATTACCTTATAGTAATATATACATTTTAGAGTACAAAATATCATTAACTATTTATCTTTTAGGGCCATACATATTTAGTTATACCTAGATGATCCATCCATGAATGATAATGCTTCACGACCTATAGTAGCATTAATCATGAGCTCAGTAATGGGCAATGAAAAGTCATCTTTGGGACATGCATCATTCAAATCTCTAATATCGACACAAACTTGAATTTGGTCATTCTTCTTTCTCACGGGGACAATGCTTGAGATCCATCTAGGATACTTGACTTCCTGAATGAACCCAACTTTGATGAGTTTATTGACTTCAACCTCAATTAAAGTGACCAACTCGAGCTGAAATTGACGTTGAGCTTGTTCTCCATTTTTAATAGATGGGTGATGGACTACTACTTTTGGATCTAATACAGGTATTTCTTTGTATGACTATGCAAATACATCTTTGAACTCATGAAGTAGCTCGATATATGCTTTTTCATCATTAATGGCCAACAAGCCACTAATATAGATTGGTCAAAGATTATCAACATCACCCAAATTAATCTTTTTTAGCTCATCAATGGTTGCTTTAATGTCTTCTTCAAGTTCAGGAGGAGCAATTTCAACATCTTCCTCTTCTATTTCTTCACTTAAAGTGATGTGATATGTTGACACCATATATTTCTGTACATGTTCTATCTTCTTAAAGTTCACACACATTCTTATTAGACCATTCTTTTATTTTATGCTAATAATTTGCATAGCATCACTCGATTTGCTAATATAACTGCCATTGGTCAATTTAAAGATTTATTACACAAGTGATCCTTAGCATTTTGACGTGATGCATGGTCAACTCCACTACTAATATGATAAGATGAAGCCATATTTTCTCTATCATCTTCATCGTCTTGAGTTCATGTGAAAATAACAGTTTGAAATTTAAGTTTTAAGACTTTTTCACACGATATGAACAAAGTAGTGCATATCCTCATATGAGATGGAATTAGACTTTAAATTTTTTGGGTGGCTCGTGGTTTAATTACCTTTTTCAGATGCTTTGACATCTTAGAGATAGCCAATCTTTTAAGTAGGCTAATTCTATCAAAGATAGATATTTGCTCTATTTTCTTTCCATTATCATCAAAAACATCATTTGTAGATGAAAATTCTCCTTCAAACACATGATTAGTGTTGGCTCTTTTAATGGTAATGCGTATGGGATTTTATGGTACAAACCCAAGGCCAGTTCGAGTACTTTGAACAGCATGCCCATTTTCTTTCAGCATCATTTAGGTAGCTGTAAGTCCATGTTCTTGTTCTTCAGTGGCTTCAGGAGGGAGTTTACCTAAGGTAGAAATTTTTTGGAGGTTGTATCCGGCTTTAACTAGAAGTTTGAAAGATTTTGGATCAAAGCATTTTTGCATTTTGGAGTCCTATACTTACCCCATGTTTTGTCTCAAAAATATGGAATAGAAAACTAAAACATATTTTGTTTTGAAATTTGAAAAAAAATTGTAACAAAAATTTCATTGATTGTAAAATTAACAAACGAGAAAAATTATACAAATTGAATTTTATTGAATTGAAATAATAAAATGGTTACAATATCTATAGTTCTTCTAATTTTTCTCTTCAAGAACAAAATTTTTTAAGATTTGAACTTTTTGAGGTGGAATCGATAATTTAATCTTCTCAAAACTTGATTTCGTCATTTAAATAATGTTAATTCAAAGATCTAGTGCTTTAATATTTAAACATTTGAATTTCAAGAATGTTGACTTTGGAATTTGAAAAGTTATTGATGGAATTGGCCCTTTGATATCCTCCAATGTGGATTTAATCTTCAATAACATTAATTTGAAGGTTTAATAACTTAATCTTGAATTAAAAGCTATTATTTGAGTAGAATCCGTAATGAATGTCTTGATTTCCACCTTAAACATCGTGGATCTCCTTGAATTTGATTGCTTTGGTTGAGAGAATTTTTTCCACCACCTTTTTTTCTTGGACCTCTTCTTCGCAACTTATGTTTTTTACTCTTGTGAATGACCCATCTTTATGAGGCAATGCACTACTTTTCTCATATCGTGTGAAAAAGTCATGAAAATTAAATTGCAAACTGTTATTTTCACCTGAACTCAAGACAATGAAGATGATAGGGAAAGTGTGGATTCATCTTATTATATTAGTAGTGGATTTGCCTATGTAATGCGTTAAAATGCTAAGGACAGCTTGTGCAAACAAATCTTCAAACGAGTGATGTTATGCAAATGATTAGCATGAGATTAAAGAACGGTCTAATGAGAATGTGTGTGAACTTTAAGGAGATGGAACATGTAGACAAAGATATGGTATCAACATATCACATCACTTTAAGTGAAGAAATGGAAGAGAAAGATGTTGAAGCTGCTCCTCCTGAACTTGAAGAAAGCATTAAAACTACTATTAATGAGCTAAATGAGATTAATTTGGGCGACGTCGACAATCCTTGACCAATCTATATCAACACCTTATTGTCCATTAATGAAGAAAAAACAAACATCGATCTACTTCATAAGTTTAGAGATGTATTCGCATGGTCATACAAAGAAATGTCTGGATTAGATCTGAAATGCCTGGTAAGAATCGCCTGGATTGGTTAATTTGAAGATTTGTTTGCACAAGCGGACCTTAGCATTTTGATGCATTACATGGTCAACTCCACTACTAATATGATAAGATGAAGCCACACTTTCTCTATCGTCTTCATTATTTTGAGTTTGTGTGAAAATAACAATTTGCAATTTAACTTTCATGACTTTTTCACACGATATGAGCAAATTAATGCATCACTTCATACAAGATGGAATTAGACTTTGAAGTTTTGGGGTGGTTCATAGTTTAATGACCTTTTTTAGATGCTTTGACATCTTAGAGATAGTCAATCTTTAATGGCTGACTCTTTTAGTCCCCAACTTTTTAGCGGGCCAAGATTATCAAAGATAGATATTCGCTTTATTTTATTTCTATTATCATCAAAAACATCATTTCTCGATGAAAATTCTCTTTCAGACATATGATTAGTGCTGGCTCTTTTGATAGCAATACTGATGGGATTTTGTGGTACGAACCCAAGGCCAATTCGACTATTTTGAACAACATGCCCACTTTCTTTCAATATCTTTTGGGTAGCTATAAGTCCATGTTCTTATTTATCAGTGGCTTTATGAGAGAGTTTACCCAAGGTATAACTTTCTTTTAGGTTGTATTCGGCTTTAACTAGAAGTTTGTAAACTTTCGGATCAAAATATTTTGCATTTTGGAGTCCTATACTTACCCCATGTTCTGTCTCAGCTCCCTGAGTTAGGCGAACAAACCCTTCAAATAACTAAAGAGATAATTTCTTTGCATCAAACTTTGTCAAATGAAGCACCAATTCCTTCAAAAGCCTAATCTCAACAAGAGATGATCCACCTTTTAAGGGATATTTACAAGTTGGTAAAGTATTTTTGGTTTTACTCCCTCCAACTCCATCATGTTGTTGCTTGGATTTCTCATGAGATGGACTATTTTTAGCTTTCATTTTCTTTGCATCTTTGAGATAATACTTAACATCAGCAAAATGTGATTCAACCTCAGTAAATGGTTTATTATCGTTAAGCAGTCTTTTTACCACGCCATCTCTACAAAACTTGAAGCATTAGTGCCAAGTGGAAGGAATGACTCCATTTTCATGTAACCAAGGATGACCTAGAAGAATGTTATATGTGGTTTTGGCATCTATAATATGAAATAGTGCAGTTGAGGCCATGTCATCCATCAATAAATTTAATCTTACGATTTCAAAAGCCCTTTACCCCCCTTGGTTGAAACCTTAGACCATCAAACGACTATTTGTAAGTTCATCCATGGAAATTCCCGACTCTTTCAGTATATGCAAGGGTAAGATATTTACTGCATAGCCTCCATCAATCATTCTCCTATTCACTTTTT
This sequence comes from Paulownia fortunei, assembly GCA_019321725.1. Lineage (NCBI taxonomy): Eukaryota > Viridiplantae > Streptophyta > Magnoliopsida > Lamiales > Paulowniaceae > Paulownia > Paulownia fortunei. The sequence goes on along the minus strand of CM033112.1, from coordinate 15,693,767 downwards.
GCTCACGAGTATAGCCAGTTATGAATAATAGTCTATTATACGGTTTGGAACCAAGCAACAAATCTCCATCAGTGAAGATCATTGCTAATATACAATCATCAGTGATATTGTGAACCTCCTTTTCAGACAAATAGATTTTATTGGAGGAAATCTTTTGTTCACTTGTCATGTTACATGAAACATTATTATCATTATCAAGCTTTCCACCACCACTGCATCTAGGCACATTCTCCATTATAACATCAAAAGATCCAAATTCGATGGTGATAAGATTGGCAGTTACATTATCTTCCTCAAGTGAGATCTTCCCTTGACAAACTAACTGCATGACTTTGTCTTTGAATATGAAGTAATCATGGATTGGATAGCCCACCAAACGATGGTACTTGTAGTACTTTAGGCCGTCAGTAAGCCCAACTTCTTTGAGATATTTCATTTTAGCTAATTCAATGAGATTTGCTTTGAGCAAGTCATCAAATATTCCAGAGACATAAAGTCAAGAAATAGATATAGCTTTGCTTATATCTCTTTTAGGATTAACTTTCTTCGCACCTTTTCTTGAAGGGCGTCTTTCTTTTCACCACTCTTGTCATTTGCATTACCTTTAAATTTGATAGGTGCTTACATTGACCATCATAGATTCTTTACTTGGAGCTTTGGAGAAAGACTTGCCCCCTTTTTTAGTTTTATACCTTTCTTTGGACCTTTGAGGCTCTTGGATGCATGGCTCTTCGACTCCACATGCAGCCATTCTCAACTCTATATCGTGGGCTTGAGTAGCCAACTCTTCAAACGTCCTTAGTTGGATTTCTTGCCGGATATACCGAAGTCCCCAATGCATTCCTTGGATGCACATCTCAATAGCTGAAGCCTCTGAAAGTCGATCTTTACAATTGAGGCTTAAGTTTCTCCAACAATTAATATAGTCGATGACAGGCTCTTTCTTCCACTGGTAAGAATTCATGAGTTCAATCATACTAATCATTCATCAAGTACTATAAAAGCAATTGAGAAATTCTTATTCCAATTGTTCCCAACTATCAATTGAGTTTACCTTAAAGTAAATATACCAATCAAATGCATTTTCTTTCAATAAGTGAAAAATTATTTCACTAAGTAATTTCCATATGTTCCAGCATCATTGCATATCTCAATAAAATGAGCCACATGCTACTTCAGGTTGCCCTTGCAATCACATTGCTGAAATTTTGGAGGTTGGTAGCTAACTGGCATCTTCAAATTATCAATCATTTGAGTGTATGGTTTGGCATAAGTCAAGGACAACTTGGAGCTCCGATCAAACTTGTGTTTGATAGTCCCCATGATAAACTACTTCAATTAGTCAACTGGAATCAACCTATCAGATAAAACTTGCAATTCTTTAGTTGAAGACTTCTCATTTTTACTTGATTGTTGTTTCGTGGATATATCAACTTTATCATGAAGCTCAACTTGTTTGCCCATTACACGGCTAACATCAGCATTATCTACTTTGTTTATCAATTTTATGATTTGAGAGTCTTGCTCTTGAACATGTTTAGTAAGTCCCTCAATGGCCTTCGTCAAACTTGCAATTTGCTCCTCAAAAGTTATAGCATTTATCACCATGACAGACGCTATGTGTGAGGTAAATGAGTAACTTGATGTTGAGCGAGGGGTGGATGATGTAGTTTCATCCTTCAGGTCTCCATCATCTTCATTTGTGTTAGCAAGATGTGGCAAATCCTTCTCAGCAGTTTCGAGTAAAGGAGTTATCTCAGAAGATGCTATTAATTTTTTTTACATATTTCTTGTAATGACACCAACACTTTTGTCTGCAACATTCAAAGAATTTGAAGTAATAATTTTTACTATTGGGACCTTACGGGTAGTTATTATAATATTTTAAAACTTTTGAAGAAAAGAAATGAGAGGTAGAGATGGTCCCATTAGGTATGCTAAAAATTTGTAACATAAATTTCATTGTTTGTAAAATTAACAAACAAGAAAAATTGTACAAATTGAATTTTATTAAATTGAAATAATAAAATGGTTACAATCTCAATGATTCCTCTGATTCTTCTCTTCAAGAACCAAAAAATTTTGGGATTTGAAATTTTGGAGGTGCAATTGCCGATTTGATCTCCTCCAAACTAGATTTTGTCATTCAATAACGTTAATTCAAGGGTTTAATACCTTAATATTGAATCAAATGTTCGAACTTTAAGAACGTCAACTTCTTGAATTTGAATATTTATTGGTAGATCAACCATTCAATCTCCTCCAAGGTGAATTTAATCTCCAATAATGTTAATTCGAGAGTTTAACAATTTAATCTCGAATTAAAATACTATTATTTGAACGAATTTTATGATGAACACCTTGATTTTCACCTTAAACACCGTGGATCTCTTTGAATTTGATCACCTTGGTTGAGAGAATTTTCTCCAACACTTTTCTTGCTTGGATCTCTTCTTCACAACTTATGTTTTTGACTCTTGCGAATGACCCATATTTATACTTGTAGGATATGATTTATTAGATAAGTCATTTGATGAAGTAGCACGATTTGATTGTCCATTTATGATTCGATTGACATCTATCTCTTGATCACAAGATTTGATACAATCTTAATTCTCAAGAATTGAAATTTGGTATTTGATGATATTTAATTGGTCAACAAAATATATAATATAATATCAACTAATTAACTATTTACTTTAGGAATTAAATTTGATTAAATTCCCAATATATATAGAATTGATATTTAACATAAATTATTTCACATGTATCGCCATTTAATTGGAACAAATTTAATTTATCTACAAATATCCCCTCGAGACTTGCTCATGGATAATGATCTTAGAGTAAATAAGTCGTGAAAATTATTTCACCGCCTTTTTTTATTGGAGCTTGCAAAAATTGCATTTAGACTTTTGGATTTGAGAAAATGAACCCAGAACTTAAATAATTCGCCCATAACATGACTTTTAGATTTTCCAATTGAATGCCCAGATTGAAACGGATCATTAAAACAAAGCCCAAATTTCATATCCTCCAAGAACATTCATTAATACATCAACCCACTTATTTTACTTTGCAAATCAATTCCGCCCATAAAAAAAAAAGAGTTTGAAAGTTAATGACTATGACCCGATTTAGCAAAGCAGACATGGTTCTGTTCTTTCCATTTCACTTTTACTTCTTTTTTCTTCTCTTTTGCTTGTTATTTTCCAAAAAAAAACAAACATGGCCCCACACTATCCATGGTGTATATGGACCTTGAACATGTGATAGACACCAAATTTCCTTCATATCTAAATCCAGTGTGTTGCTTTGTTTCTATGATTTCTTGCTGAAAACTTTTAGCAGTCTTCTTTGCTCGCGGGGAGTTTTGGAAAATTACAATTTAATTCCTTAATTAAAAAATGAAAATCCTTCTCCTAATCAACTTCTAACTCTTCTTCAAGTAATTGGATAATAAAAGACTCTTAATATGAATCTTATCCATGTCCTATAAAAGAGAGGTGGCACACTCGTTTCTCATTGTGAATTGCTTTCAACCATTGTCATCTTCTTGTTGTTGTTATTTTGTTTGAGCATAGGTGGGTTCTACATATCATATTTCACACAAACAATCTCCATAATTCTGCCATCCACATGTTTGATGAATTGACGAAAAGAAACTTTTTCTCACTTTTTTCCCTCAACACTTTGAATCCGTCCCTTCAATTTTATTTTTTATTTATTTATTTTTCAAAACTGATTATCATGGCTTTCCTTTCTATCACAGATATTGTAACTCAAGAATTTGTGGTGAGAGCTTGTAAACCAATGCACATTGTTGTTTAGTTTGGTAAGTTGCCATATCTTTTTTCCTTCATCCAGATTTGAACCATTGTCTCATCTCTGGTTTTGCAATAAAAACACCAGCAGCCTCTCAAAAATAAAAAAAAAGCTCGTCACTGTCCTTTACATGGTTTGGCTTCTGCATAAGAGTTTTTCATTCCAGCATGCCATGTGCTTGGCAAACTATCTCAAAGATGCTTTCATATATTTATATGTTTTCTGAATTAACTGTCTTTCTCTAACCCTTTTTTTTTTCAAGTTGTGCAATTTCGAATTTTGTTTGATGTAATTCCTTAAATCCTAAATTGGTGAACTGAACACCTTTTTTTTCTAATCTTCTTTCTTATATGTATATGTAACTGTATGCATTGGTACGAGGGTGTATCAACTAAACAACAGAAATATTTTCTCCTTTTACTTTTTTTTTCTTATTAAAGCAGAGAGGAATAATTTTGTCTATCAAAACCATGGATTTGAGCCATCAATTTTATGCATTAGAGCTGATTTTAATTTTTTTTAACCATTCTATTTTTCTCTTTGATAGTTTTCAATAATTTATTTCAAAAATACTTCCGTTGTTTCTGTACAAATGTGCTAATTAAATAGTGACACATATATTAAATATTAATTTTATATTTTATATTTATATTTTTAGGAGTTTAATTAGATTTAATCCCTAAAGTAAATAGTTAATTAATTAATATTATAATATATATTTTATTGGTCAATCAAATATTGCCAAGTATTAAATCTCAAATGACAATCAAGATTGTATCAAATCTTGTGATCAAAAGATAAATATCAATCAAATCATGAAAAGTCAATCAAGTCGTGTTGCTTTATTAAATGATTTATCCAAAAAATCTCTATCCTACAAGTGTTAATTGGGGTCATATTCAAGGAGTTTGAACATAAGTTGTAAAGAACAGGTCTAAGCAAGAAATGTGCTAGATGAAATTCTCTCAACTTAAGGTAATCAAATTCAAGGAGATCTACAGTGTTCAAGGCGTTTATCGTGGAATCTACTCAAATCATTGTGTTTAATTCAAGATTAAATTGTTAAACACTCGAGTTAACATTATTGAAGATTAAATCCATCTTGGAGGAGATCAAACGGTTAATTCATAAACAAGTTGTTAATTTTCAAAATCAACGTGTTTGAATTTCTATCATTTGATTCGAGATTAAAGTACTAGATCTTCAAATTAATGTTATTTGAAGGACAAAATCAAGTTCAAATGAGATCAAATTATCAATTCCACCTCCAAAAGTTCAAATCCCAAAAAATCTTGTTCTTGAAGAGAAAAACCAAAGAAATTATAGAGATTGCAACCATTTTATTATTTCAATTCAATAAAATTTAATTGTACATTTTTTCTTGTTTGTTAATTTTACAGACAACGAAATTTATATTACAAATTTTTGGCATGCCCAGTGGGATAATATCTACCTCTCACCTCTTTTTTTTAAAAGTTATAAAATATCATAATGACTATCTATAAGGTCGCAGTTATGAAAATTACTACTTCAAATTCTTCGAATGCTACAGGCGGAAGTGTTGGTGTCATTACAAAAAGTATGTCGAAAAAATTGCTATCATCATCCTAGATAACTCCTTTGCTCGAAACTATTGAGAAGGATTTGCCACATCTTGCCAACACAAACAAAGATGATAGTGTTAAAGTAGGATGTCCAATACCCCAATTGGATTGGGTGTATTGTACTATTTTCTTTTGTAAAGACAATCTTATTGTGTGCATGGTCGTGCATATAATAACAATCATGGAACATGCCTCTAAGGCTTTGGTCTTAAATAAATTTCAAGTCGAAAGTTTTTTGAGATAGGACATCAAATAGTTGAGTAAGACTCACACATGTATATGCTCATGAGACGAAGATGTCACATTCTATTGGCATTAGCATAGAGACGCAAGTGCATGTATGTGGGTGCTTGTTAGGGAACAAGTATACCGAATATGACCCGCAAGAAATTTTTAGTTGGAGACTTTGCTTGTCGAAATAAGAATTTCCATATTGCGATAGTATACGGCTAGTCTTCGGACTTGAGGCATGATGACAGCCTTGTGTGCATCTTACAGTACTTTGATATATCTTCTAATTGCTTAACAATCACAAATGGGGTATGTTGGGTGTTGCGTTGGTGTGCATAGAGGTTTGTCAGTAGCCAACATAGAATTCGACATTTGTCTTTTTAAACAAGAGAATCTCCTGTGCTTTCTTAGTTCGTAATTCAATGACCTTGACCAAGGCAGGATAAATAATGATTCATCAAGAATCATTGGACTTGAAATGGGATCAAAGTTATTGAATCATTTGGAGTTTCGACTTATAAACCATGCCCTAAATTCAATCGGGAGATTAGCTATTGAAAGGACCGTACGTGAATGGTACTCACAACTAAAATAGGTTAACTCGCTATTCCACCTAAGACTAGTTTGTCATGATTACTTGCTAAATGTTTGTATGGATAGTGAAGTTTTTGAAATTAAAGAGGTAATTCCAAAGCAGATTAATTAATTGGATTAATTAATTAAAATAATTATTATTCATAAGTTGCAAATGTTTCAAGTAACTACTAACTTAGTAGTGAAGCTAAGAAGTCACACATCTTTATGGAAAGTAACATTTCTAATTTTGAGATTTATCCAACAGTTGGGAATTAATTAGTTAATATTGATTAATTAATTGATTAATTAATGGTTCTATTTAATTTAATGGTTAAATTAAATTATTCACTTACGTAATTGGATTATTTAATTGAACCTAATTTGATTGAGAAGCCCAAATGAATTAAATTAAATTAAATTAATCAATTGGATTGATTAATTTGGCATTAAATCAATTAGATTGATTTGTGGATTTTTAAGTCTAAGCTTAAAAATTGATGTGGATCACTTAAAAAGTCCATTAAAATATGAAGAGAATAAATTAAATACATATAATTTATTTAATTAGCATATTTATAAATAAATAAATGTAGTGACTGGTTTTATGGGATAAAAATCGACCACTAGGATTAATTTAATAAATAAATATATTTATCGTATATATATTTGATATATATCTATCTTGATAATTATTTGAAGTAATAACCGATTTTATGGGATAAAAATCGGCCACTAGGATTAATTTAATATATAAATATATTTATGGTATATATATTTGATATATATCTATCTTGATAATTATTTGAAGAATTTAAATTAATATTAAGAATGTAAGCAAATAATTTTGATGATTAATGTAGTCTCAAATAAGTCCACATATATAGGAAAGAGAAAAATAGAAGAGTTGTTGGAAAATTTGGAATTTCTCCAAGATAAAATTTTAAAGTAGTTCAAAATTGACAATTTTTCCAAAAGTTGGAGTAGAAGCAAAATTTCAACCCCTATAAATAGGGATGGCCGAAAATTAGCTATGATAATAAAAAAAAATTATTTTGTTAAGTGTTCTATTTTTCTCTCCAAGAAAAGAAAATAAAAAAAAATGTGTTTTCTTGAAATCTTGATTTTCTTGGTCTTTAGAAGAAAACTAGTTTCTTGATATTCTCTTTATTTTCAAGTTTCAACAATTTAAAGAACCAATCTTTATTGTTCTTGAAAGTTTATTATTAATCCATCAATTGGATCAAAAGATAAAATTTACTTCACATCTAGATTAGTAAACAAATAAAATGATACTAGCTTTTAATTGGTGTTTCTCTTTCAAATTATGGACCTGATAGAGAGGAGACACTTGGATCCCTACGAGTTCTGAAAGTCCAGGATAAGCAATTGATTGCTTCATTCCCTACAACAATTGGAGTGCGAGAAATGTATAATTTAAAATTCATATTTATTTATATTTTTACTAGAATAAGCGCAATCGTTAGAATTATTTTCGAATTGAGGGGAATATATATTTATATTTGATAAAAATTTTAATTTTCTACTGTGTATGCCCCTACAATTATAGCGAATCCAATAGATGGAAACCTGAAGGACAAATCTGCATCATCCACCCCTTATTCAGCATCAAGTTACTCATTTACCTCAAACATAACACTTGTCATGGTGACAAATGCTACAACTCTCGAGAAGTAAATTGCAAGTTTGACAAAGGTTATTGAGGGACTCACTGAACATGTTCATGAGCATGACTCTCAAATCACAAAACTGATGAACAAAGTAGACAATGTTGATGTTAGCCGCATAATGGGCAAACAAGTTGAGCTTCATGATGAAGTCGAAACATCCACGAAGCAACAAGCAAGTGAAAAGAAGAAGTCTTCAACTAAAGAATTGCAGGTTTCATCTGATGGGCTGATTTCAGTTCACCAAGTGAAGGAGTTTCTCATGGGGACTATCAAATACAAGTTCGATAGGAGCTCCAAGTTGTCCTTGACTTATGCTAGACCCTACACTTAAAGGATCAATTTAAAGATGCTAGTTAGCTATCAACCTCCAAAATTTCAGCAATTTGATGGTAAGGACAACCCAAAGCAGCATGTAGCTCATTTTATTGAGATATGCAATGATGCTGAAACATATGAAAATTACTTAGTGAAATAATTTGTTCGCTTATTGAAAATAAATGTATTTGATTGGTATACAGACTTGGAGGTAAACTCAATCGATAGTTGGGAACAATTGAAACAAGAGTTTCTCAACCGTTTTTATAGAACTCGACGAATGGTTAGCATGATTGAACTTATGAATTCACACCAGTGGAAGGAAGAACCTGCCATTGACTACATCAATCATTGGAGAAACTTAAGCCTTAATTTCAAAGATCGATTGTCAAAGGCTTCAACTATTGAGATGTGCATCCAAGGAATGCATTGGGGCCTTTAGTATATCCTGCAAGGAATCTAACCAAGGACGTTTGAAAAGTTGGCTACTCGAGCCCTAGAGTTAAGTATGACTATAAGTGGATTCGAAGGGTCACTCATCTAAGAGCCTCAAAGATCCAAAGAAAGGTATGAAGCTAAGAAGGAAGTCAAGTCTTTCTCCAAAGCTCCAAGTAAAGAATCTACGGCAGTCAATATAACACCTATAAAATTCAAAGATAATGCAAATGATAAAAGTAGTGAAAAGAAAGACACCCCTCAAGAAAGGGAACAAAGAAAGTTAACTCTACAAGACATGCAAGCAAAGCAATATCCATTTCTTGACTCTGATGTCTCTAGAATATTCGATAACTTGCTCTAAGAAAATCTCATTGAATTACCAAAATGAAATGTCGCGAAGAAGCTAAACGAGTTGATGACCCAAAGTACTACAAGTACCATCGTTTGGTGGGGCATCTAATCCATGATTGCTTTATATTTAAAGATAAAGTTATGCAGTTAGCTCATCAAAGGAATATCTCACTTGAGGAAGATAATGCAATTGCTTGCCAATCTTATCACCATTGAATTTGGATCTTTTGTTGTTATAATGGAGAATGTGCCTAGATGCAGTAGTGGTGAAAAGCTTGATCATGACAATAATATTTCATGTAACATGATAAGTGAACAAAAGATTTCCTCTAATGAAGTCTATTTATTTGAAAAGGAGGTTCACAACGTCACTGATGATTGTGTGTTGGCAATAACCTTCACCAATGAAGGTTTGTTGCTTGGTTCCAAACCCCATAATAGACCATATTCATAACTGGCTATACTCGCGAGCAAAAAATGAATAGTTGATAGAGGCTCTACAATAAATATCTTACCCTTGCATACACTGAAGGAGTTGGAAATTTTCACGGATGAACTTGCAAATAGTCGTTTGATGATCCAAAGTTTCAACTAAGAGGGGGAAAAGGGCTTTTGGAAACATAAGATTAAAATTATTGATGGATGATATGGCATCAACTGCGTTATTTCATGTTATAGATGCCAAACTTCATATAACATACTTCTTGGTCGTCCTTATTGCATGAAAATCTAGTAATTCCTTTCACTTGACACCAATGTTTCAAGTATTGTAGAGATGGTGTGGTAAAAAGAGTGTTCAATGATGATAAACCTTTTATTGAGGTTGAATCATATTTTGCTGATGCTAAGTACTATCTCAAAGATGTAAAGAAAATAAAGGTTAAAAATAGTTCATCTTATGAAAAATCTAAGCAACAAGATAATGGAGTTGGAGGGAGTAAAACCATAAATACTTTACCAACTCAGAAAGATCCCTTAAAAAGTGGATCATCTCATTGAGGTTGGGCCTTTGAAGGAATTGGTGCTTCCTCTTACAAAGCTTGATGTAAAAAAAACTATCTCCTCAGCCACTTGAAGGGTTTGTTTGCCCAACTCAAGGAGTTGAGATAGAACATGGGGTAAGTATAAGACTCAAAAATGCATTGATCCAAAATCTTACAAACTTCTAGTTAAAGCCAGATACAACCCAAAAGAAAGTTCTACCTTGGGTAAACTCTTTTCTTAAGCCACTGGTGAACAAGAACCAATCATGTGTTTGAAGGAGAATTTTCATTGACGGATGATGTTTTTGATGATAATGGAAAGAAAATAAAGCCAATATCTATCTTTGTAGACTTAACCTGCTTAAAAAGTTGGGAAGTAAAAAAGTCAACCATCAAAGATTGGCTATCTTTGATGTCAAAGCATCTTAAAAGGGTCATTAAACCACAAGCTACCCAAAAACTTCGAAATCTAATTCTATCTCGTATGAGGCGATACACTACTTTGCTCATATAGTGTGAAAAAGTCTTGAAAGTTAAATTGGAAACTATTATTTTCACATGAAGACAAGACGATAAAGATGACAGAGAATGTGTGGCTTCATCTTATCATATTAGTAGTGGAGTTGACCATGCAATGCGTCAAAATGCTAAGGACCGTTTGTGCAAACAAATCTTTAAATTGACCAGTGGTGGTTATATTTGCAAACCAAGTGATGCTATGCAAATGATTAGCATAAAACAAAAGAATGGTCTAATGAGAATATGTGTGAACTTTAAGAAGATGGAATATGTAGAGAAAGATGTGGTGTCAACATATCACATCACTTTAAGTGAAGAAATGGAAGAGGAAAATGTTGAAGCTGCTCTTCCTGAACTTGAAGAAGGTATTAAAGCTACTGTTGATGAGTTAAAAAAGATTAATTTGGGTGATGTTGGTAGTTCTCGACCAATCTATATCAGCGCCTTGTTGGTTATTGATAAAGAAAAAGTATACATCAAGCTACTTCATGAGTTCAAAGATGTATTCGCATGGTCGTACAAAGAAATGCTCGGATTGGATCCAAAAGTAGCAGTTCATCACCTATCTGTTAAGAAGGGAGGTCGTCCTGTCAAATAAGCTCAACGTTGATTTCAGCCTAAGTTGGTCCCTTTAATTAAGGTTGAAGTGAATAAACTCATCGAAGTTGGGTTCATTCAGGAAGTCAAGTATCTTATATGGATCTCAAGCATTTTTCCCCGTGAGAAAGAAGAATGGCCAAATTCGAGTTTATGTTAATTTTAGAGATTTAAATGACGTATGTCCCAAAGATGACTTTCCATTGCCCATTACTGAGCTCATGATTGATCATGGATAGATCATCCAGGTATAACCAAATATGTATGACCCCAAAAAATGAAGAGTTAACGACAGTTCGTACTTAAAAAAGGTATATATTGCTATAAAGTGATGCCGTTTGGATTGAAAAATGCTGGTGCCACATATCAGAGCGCTATGCAAAATTTTTTTGATGATATGCTCCCTAAAACATTGAGTGCTATGTTGATGGTGTGGTTGTGAAGTCTAAAATGCAAGAAGATCATCTTCTAGATTTGAGAAAAGTCTTGGAACGATTGAGAAGATATCAACTCAAGATGAATCCACTTAAATGCGTTTGGTGTTAAGTCTGGAAAGTTTCTCAGGTTCATTACTTGTCATCGAAGAATAGAAATTGAGCAAGCAAAGATTATTGTGACTCTAAAGATTCCTGAACCTCGAGATATTCACGAACTCAAAAGTTTGCAAAGAAAGTTAGCTTATCTTCGAAGGTTCACTTCAAACCTAGTCAGTCGATGGGAGCCATTCAGCCGACTCATGAAGAAAGATATTCTATTTGAATGAGATAAGTCTTGTAGAAATACTTTTGAAAGTATAAAGGCCTATTTAATGAAGCCTCCTATGTTGGTTGCACTAGTGCCTAGATGCCCATTGATTCTTTATATTGCTGCTCAAGAATGTTCCGTTGAGGCTTTATTAGCATAATAGAATAATGATGGAAAAGAGAATTTCTTATACTATTTGAGTAGGATGATGACACCAAATAAGTTGAACTACTCACCAATTGAAAAGATATGCTTGGCCCTCATCTTTGCAATCCAAAAGTTGAAGCACTACTTTCAGGTTCATACCGTCCATCTTATCTAGAAAGCAAATCCACTGAAGTATGTTATGACAAAGCCAATTCTTTCTGATAGACTCTCAAGGTGGTACCTTCAATTACAATAATTCGAGATCATATATATTCCTCAAAAGGCTCTGAATGGACAAGTTTTGGCATACTTCTTGCTTGATCATCCTATCTCTGTTGAGTGGGAGCTATCTGACGACTTACCAATAAAGATGTTCTCTAATTGAAATTACTCCTCCTTGAAAGATGTACTTTGATGGAGCTTCTCATAAAAAAGAAAGCTGGTGCATGAGTCATATTCGTTACATCTGCTACAGAAGTGTTGCCTTACTCCTTCACCTTAACCTAAAATTACTCCAACAATGTTGCTGAATATCAAGCTCTTATCCTTAGATTGAAAATTGCAGTTGATATAAAACAATTACATCTGGAAGTGTATAGAGATTCTAAATTAGTGTCAATCAATTGCTTGGATTTTATGAAGTCAAGAAACTTGAGCTACTTCCATATTTCATTTATGCTAGAAGGCTTATTGGATGGTTAGGAGATGTAGTTATTAAACATATACCAAGGATAGGTAATAAGCACGTTGATGCTTTAGCAAACCTCACTTCTACACTCGCCATACCTAAAGTTAAAGCTCGTATACTAATTTGCAGAAGTTGGGTTGTACTGAGAATTATGATGAAGAAGAAGAAGAAAATCATGTTGTCGAAGTGTTTGAAGTCGAGAAAGAAGATTGGCATCAATCATTTGTAGATTATTTGAAGTATGAGAAGCTACCTAATAATCCACGTCAAAGAATTGATATTCGACGTCGTGCTGCTCAATTCATTCATTACAAAGGCATACTTTATAGATGTTCATTTGATGGAGTTTTCTTGCGATGTTTAGGTAATGATGAAGCCATTCAAGCTATGGAAGAAGCTCATTCTGGGATTTGTGATGCTCATCAATTAGGCACAAAGTTGCACTTTTGAATAAAAATATGCTTACTCAAGCAACTTCTTACGCACTAGTGTACGATGTTGAAGTTGTAGTTCCTCTAGAGCAGCAAACTCCATCATTGAGGATAGTTGTACAAGGACTAACTGAACAAAAAAATGTATGTCTACGCCTCAAGGAGTTAGAGGCCTTTGATAAGAAAAGATCAGAACCGTAGCAAAGACTTGAATGCTATCAAACTTGCATATCTAGGACATTCAACAAAAAAGTGCGATCACGTTCTTTCCAAGTCGGCGATTTTATGCTTGCTATGAGAAGGTCCATCATTACTACTCATCGGACTATAAATAAATTCATATCAAAATGGGATGGTCCTTATGTTGTTAAAGTGGTCTACAATGGTTGCCGAAGATGGCGTAATAATTGGCCCGATAAATGGAAAGTTCTTATAATGCTATTACACGTGAAGTTAGAAGAATGCTCTGTAACGCATGAACCCAAACTGCATGTTACTTCTTACCCGCATGAGTATAAACTGTGAATGTTACCCACCAAAGGTAGGGCACGTGGTTAAAACTACTAGCTTGCCCCACCAAAAATGAATACATGTGGTTAAAATGTTAATTTATCCCACTAAAAGTATTTTATGTGGTTAAAATGTTAAATACTCTACCTAGTCTAGGGTGGTTAAGCAATAGATACTCCTAGCCCCCATGAGTATAATCTGTGTACGACTCCCCCTCAAATAAAAAAAAAAGTATTTTTGAACTACGTTATGACTTGATCCCTTTGTTGGAGTACGTAGGCAGCTTAAATATTTTTTAAGTTCAGTCATGAATGTAGAACATATTATATTTTCTCTTCGTTTAGGATAGTAGTTTGTTGAAGAAAAAAAAAGGGCTTCATGAATTTTGATGAACGTGAATGCACTTGAAGGATTGCAAGATAGAAAGAGAATAATTTCTATTATGTAATCTCAATCAATTATGTTCGTTACATGACACGTATATTAAATATCAATTTTTTATTTTTTTATTTATCAAAAGAAGAGAGTCCGTGGACTCTTCATCAAGAGAGATTTGGACATGTCTCCTTGTTTTTTGGGAGTTTAATTAAATTTAATTCCTAAAGTAAATAGCTAATTAATTGATATTATAATATATATTTTATTGGTCAATCAAATATCTCAAATGACAATCAAGATTGTATCAAATATTGTTATCAAAAGATAAATATCAATCAAATCATGAAAAGTCAATCAAATCGTACTATTTTATCAAATGATTTATTTAAAAAACATCTATCCTACAAATATAAATAAGGGTTATTTCCAAAGAGTTAAAACATAAGTTGTGAATAAGAGGTCCAAGCAAAAAATGTGTTGGAGGAAATTTTCTCAACTTAAGGTGATCAAATTTAAGGAAATCCACGGTGCTTAATGCAAAAATTAAGGTGTTCATCGCGGAATTTACTCAAATAATAGTGTTTAATTCGAGATTAAATTGTTAAATTTTTGAGTTAATGTTATTGAATATTAAATCTACCTTGAAAGAGATCAAATGATTAATTCATAAACAAGTTGTCAAATTATAAAATCAACATTTTTAAGTTTTAATATTTGATTCGAGATTAAAGCGTTAGATCTTTGAATTAACATTATTTAAAGGACAAAATCAAGTTCGAAGGAGATCAAGTTATCAATTCTACCTTCAAAAGTTCAAATCCAAAAATTCTTATTCTTGAAAAGAAGAATCAAAAAAATATAGAGAGTATAACCATTTTATTATTTCAATTCAATAAAATTCAGTTTGTATAATTTTTTTTATTTGTTAATTTTACCGAAATTTATGTTACAGGGTGAAAACTGTAGAGTTGAAAACTAATGAATTTGTTTACATGGTGCTCTCAATCTCCACAAGGAAAATGTGTTGCGGCTGTGGAGAGGGCTGACAATGAAATTTGGAATTTGTTTTGAGCCACTAGCACTGTATCATATCGAATAAGTTTTTCAAATTGTCATATAAATTTTGATTTAGAAATTCAATCAAAATAATATCATCTTATACAGTTTATTGGCAGCATGGAGTTTGAGTAATCCAAATCGTACCTTATGTATATTTATATTCACCATCCCTATGATTTCTACTGTGATATATGTGAAAAAGTGTAAATTACAAGAGATGGATGTATTGTTGTCATGAATGCTATCTGTCTTTCATACGCATCCCCGCCTTTTTCTTTCTTTTATTTTGTTTTCTTGTTTTCTTTTTTTGGATAAGCGAAAATGATTTATTAAATTCAAGAAGAGTTCATAAGAGTTTATATCAAAACAAGTATCTGATGCTACGACGAAAAAACAAAATCAGAACAAGTATCTGATGCTACAAAAGAGTAGCAACAAAATCAGAATCTCAAACTCGAGACTTTGCGAGGCGGTTCTGCAACAAAAGTTGCTTCACAGTTTTGATTGAAGGTGCTGAGATCTTTCAAATGTACCCACAAATCATAGTTTTTGTTGAACTCATAGTAAAGCTTTCATAGTCTGTTTCTATCAGAGGCAATCCACGAAATAGCATTAGTTGAGTCCGATGCTATACTGATGCTCTATTTTTTTAACGAGTCCAGAGTTGCTGAAATTGAGAGGGCTTTAGATATTGCAAGTAGCTCAGCCTTCCAGGCTTCCCAAGTGAAGACCACTGGCCTGGTCTTAAGGCGACTCGAGACAGTCTTTTAATTCAGCAGGGTTGTATACCTTCAAGCCTGGATATGGAAAGCTAGGATATGGTAGAAGAAAAAAGATAACTCCACTTGGCATGGTCGCCACTGAAGATCAATCTGTTACATTCCAACCAAATAGACCATAAGGTAGCATAAAAGATAGTAACTCAAACCTGCTTCTGATTGTGCCCCAAAGCAAAGAAATCCCATAGTAAAAGTAGAGAAACAACCAAAGGTGGACAACACCAATACATTCCCCACCCAGAAAGAATTTGTGACCACATGAGCCAAACATTTTTGCAATGCAAAATTAAGTGGTCTGATATGGCAAATGGCTGATCGACTTGGAAGATACCTCTTTTACATAAAACCTCTCTACTTGATATTCTTGCTTGGACAGCTAGCCATGCAAACAACTGAGGTGACTTTCTCCTCCGTATCTCTGAGTTCACACTTTTAAGCTGTCGTCCTTTTCCTTAGAAAGCGAATTGTTGAAGGATTTCTGTGAAAACGGTCCATTTGAAGAATTTTTCCAAACAAGTTTGTACGGATTAGAGGGGCAAATTTTAACAAGTGATAAGCATGGCATGAATTTTGAATACAATTCCTCCTCCAACCAAATAGTGATCTTCTTTACGATGAATCCTTGTTTAAGGTTAAACAGAGAAGTCTAGGATATCTATTCTTCAAAGGAACCTCTGTTATCATACCTAAATTTGGTACTAGTGCCATCAAATGAGAAATGTGTAGGATTCCAAATATTAACGGAGTCAGCTCCATATGTTGCATCAGCCACTGATCACCAAGGTGATGAAGAATGACAAAACTATCTCCACACCCATTTTATAAGCAAACCTTGATTGTTTTTCCAGCAAAGAACCAATTTCAAGGCCTTAATCTTTTGGTTTCAAAAGAATATCCCAACTCACCTTACACATGCCCTTTTGATCACCAGAGCCAACCCACAAAAACTTCTTCATAATACTTTCTAAGCGAGCTGCTACGCCACACATAATTAAGTGGTAGGCTAGTAAGCACAGAAGTCAGCCAAACGAACTTCTGTTGGATAGTATTATGTACGCCACACATAATTAAGTGGTAGGCTAGTAAGCACAGAAGTCAGCCAACGAACTTCTGTTGGATAGTATTATGCCCATCGAGTGATTTTTTTTTTGCACTATGACATTTGGAAATAAAATAATATTTTGATTTGTATTATTAATAAATCAATTTGAGCTTTCATTTATCTGTGGATTGTTTAGAAATTATAAATTGAGTGTTTAAGTCATTAAATACTGAAAGATTCAATTTATAATACAATCTAAAGAATTATTGTGTAAATAAATCTTGATAATTTATTTTGAAATAGTTCACAGTCTTCATTTGAAAAGCATTCCATTAGAATGATGAAGCAAGCTCACCTCTTTTAAAGTAGTGTTGAGTACTGATAGCTTATGGCTCTGGTGACCTTCGATATGATGATGGTAACAAGTGGAGAAAGAATTTCTATTTGGCACAGCTGTAATACATGTGTGGAGGACAAGATTTATGTATATGTGTTATGCACCCACCATATCTATCTTCTCATTGTTAATTTGCTTTGGCTGCTGATGCTGATGCTCATCATAATCATCATCTTTGTTGGATAAAACAAACAAACTCTAAGAATTGAAGAAATGCGGCAGAGTTCTTGTTACAATTGTAGTAGGAGTGTTATTTATCTCGTGGGATGATATCGGTCCTTTTTGATGAGGAAAGTTGTAATGAGTTCTTGCAAAACAAAACATCGATTTCGGGAAGCGGCTCAGAGACCCATCTTCTACAACATCAACGTGTTCTACATTTCTGAATCCAACATAAGGAGGTAAAATCTTCATTTACAAATTAAATCACAGCAGCTAAGAAATTAATTGACAGTCTTACAGGTTAGAGCTAGTCTGCTGAGTTGCGCAATTGACACAGGCAAAGAATCTGGAAGGGACATAGTTTTATGCCAGATATGCTAGATATAACTTTCCACGACAGACATCAGAATTATTTCTGAATATGTGATAATCATGCATGTGGGAAAAAGAGGAGTACAGAGAGGTGAGGAAGCAGTTCGTTTTCATCTGAGATGGTGAGAGGGGCAGCTGTAATGTATCAAGAAGCTGCAAAAGTTGCATACATATGCCATGTCCCAGTCTCCTGCGCCAAAAGCATCAGAATGAAAGACGGTGGCTTTCTTACGAGTGTCAACGGGTGATGGTGACCTGGGTGCAATTATCTTTGCTGCTCTTCTGATAAGGTTATCAACGCAGCCACATGATATTGATACGTCAACATAGTTCTCACAGAAGGAATAATGGTGGGCAAGTCCCTCAGAATTTTTCCAAAAATTAGCACCAATACATTTCACCTACAAAGTGATTTAAAGCTAGCGTGAGAGCGTGTCCCAGGAGTTAGTGATCCATAATCTGTCTAGGCAATTCGGGTACGTCTTTTATGGAGGATAATCCTGCTACTGCATTGCAGGCTGCAACAGTACCCAGGCTCTAACCAAAACCCATAGATCAAACCTATATGAAGACTTTAGGAAAAGGAGACTGACTATCTGAAATCAGGACCAAATCTCCATTTAATGCGAGCCAGCTTTATTGAGTTGAGACCATCAACATAGTACAAATACAAAAGGGTAAAAGAACATGATCCTCATGAAAAAATGTAAAATGCTACGACATTTGATTTAGACAAGAGAAAGATGAGAACTATGGTGGAGGCTTGCATAAACAGGTTGGCAGGAAAATGCTATATTTATGACTTGTTAC
This sequence comes from Paulownia fortunei, assembly GCA_019321725.1. Taxonomy (NCBI): domain Eukaryota; kingdom Viridiplantae; phylum Streptophyta; class Magnoliopsida; order Lamiales; family Paulowniaceae; genus Paulownia; species Paulownia fortunei. The sequence goes on along the minus strand of CM033112.1, from coordinate 15,675,121 downwards.
CACTTTAAACTTGATTTAAGCATGATTTTTAAAAACTGGTCATGAAATCAGTAGATTTAGTTACTTCCTGTACGTGATTTTTCATGGTATGAATTGTTTATGGCAGTAGTCCTGTTATTCTAGCACTAGTAAAAAATTCTTTCGTCCATGGATAATCCACTAATCATCACCAATTGCAAAAACTAGAATAGTTGACTAATAAGTGATGCTTGACAGCAAAAACTAAATGCTAATAATTTTGCAACAAGTAAATTTCTATGTAAAGTAAGACAAAAGCGAAGAATGTGAATATCATAATGGGGTTTCTATAGGAAAAAGTTGAAATTTATTGACCAGCTAATACCTTTTCATAAATGTCTCAACTGTCTTGAAATTTCAATCTTCTTGACGAGATGCTCCCCAATTCAGTGAGATTAACAGATTTCTGTGAATTTTTTTTTTTTTTCTTTTGAATAAAACTACTAGTGTCTAAGCGGGGTTTGACATAGACCCCTACCAGTTTATTCCGTCTCAAAGAAAGTACAAAAAATGTAAGCAAAATATGCATAATGTAAACAAGGGATACTACCCCTTACAAATGTTTAAAATCGGAATGTTGGAAATGAACATTTATCAACTCTAATTTCTCCTCGGATAGAAGTTGGAAAGCCATGATGATCCCAAATATGCGTCTGTTTTGTTGAAGATGTGTAAACTTTCCCAGCAGAATCTGAAGAGACCAATATGTCCCACCGTCTGGCCATTTAAAAGGTAAAGCATGACCATAGCATCACATTCAATCCATAGATGTGTAATTCCATATTTGTATGCAATGGAGATCCCCTCAACAATTGCAGCCAATTCCGCAAATGTATTTGTAGAGTTGCCAAGAAAAATGGAGAATGCTGCCACAAGCTCGCCACCAATATCTCGCAAAACACCTCCTGCTCCAGCCATTCCTGGGTTTCCTTTGCTAGCTCCGTCACAATTGAGTTTCCACCAACGTACCGTAGGCTTAGCCCAAGTAACTTGAATTGGTTTCCTCCATGTTTTCTTCATCTTTTGGAATTTCCATGTAGTAGCTACTTCCAGAATCTATTTCCAAGTAAATTTGCTGAATCTGCTGTAAGAAGATGTTTAATAACATTGGAAATAATTCTGGTAGCCTGGAATGGAGCACCTCGATGTTTCGACTCGTTACCTGCACACCAAATGTACCATAGAATGAGCATTGGAATGACAGTTAAGTCAGTTAAGTCAGTCAGATTAACTGACTTCTGTGATGTCAACGTAGCTGTTGTGGAAAGAGGACATTGCATTAAACATTCAACTTTATAGTGTAATCAACCAATTAGAGCAGATCAAGACAATTTCCAAAATGTAATCTGTTTTCTGATAGGCTGATACAGGTTTCACAAATGTTTGTTTCCCCTCCTTTCTATTTTATGGTTTTCTTTCCGGTGCAAAGCACAGCAGAACACAGAGATTGAGGAGAAAAAGACTGCACCAGGTTACTGAAGTACCTGGTTCACCATGCAAAAGTAAACTTTCCAACCCTCATTTCCTGTTGATCAGGGCAAACAACCTGAACTATTTCTGGCTTCGTTCCTGGTGAATGTAGCGGCATAATTGTTTCCATGCGAAAGCAAAGATTAAGCATCCATGGAACATCAAATTCAAATTGGGAAGTGATGCTGCTTATGTGGATTCCAGCTTGACTAATTTCAGCCCCAAATTATTTGTTTATACCAAAGTCAAGTCCCCAAAGAATTTTCCTTCTAAACCTTGGAAGCAGCCAGAGGCACTGGAGACTACATTTATACATTTCCATGAGGAACTACTGAAAGGCTTCAACCTGATCTCAAAACTCTTCAGGTGACTAATTTCTGCATCTGCACATGATTATACCCATTAACTTTCTCTTTCAAACCGTTCACATTTGGAAAAGGTGATCAGCTTAAGCTTTGAGGCCATATGGCTTCATGTCAATGACGCAAAGGACCACTTTCAATGATCCATAACACACACATACAGAGCACTGTGCTGCTGAAAAGCAAGTTTTGGAATTGAACCCACCAATTTTTCAAACTAGAAAAACTCTGGCTTTCGAGAATATTGGGGTAAAACTTTAGCCACTGACCCTAAACATATTTCTCTAAAGAAACTCCTTAGAACCTTGAAGTCTAACTCAACCTTTAGGAGGTCAGACATCTGGAAGCATCTGTATTGAGGATAAGTTAAGACGTCATACAAGTGATTACCTGCAATAAACGAACAAAATTAGCAAGATAGACAAAACAAACCGGGATCCACAATCTAAAGAGCACAAGAAAAATATTAAGAGATAAGCTTCCATTACAGCATCAAGCTCAGAAAACCCATATAGTTCATAGGAACAATATTTTGCTTAAATGGCTTCTGTTGGATATATATAATATCAAATTTCTCTCCTCTCCAACAGCTTAAGCTTTTATATGATGTGGTCATTCAATAGCTTGCTTCAATTTTGCTATTAGCAGAGAGACCCCATATAAATTCTGTTGCTTTGTTTCGGAGGGTTCTGAACTAATAATTGAAGAGGATAAAGGAGTAATGGAGAAAGTTATCCACTGAAAGAAACTTAGCTCTCCCCTTGGAGTTTCATTGGAGGCAGAGACAGCTGGTAATATCAGTTTTCTTTTTCTTGCAATGTGGGGTTTGGGGGGATGATTATAAGTTCTGTACTAGTTGTTCTCAGAACAAATGGAAAAACCAGAATTAAATGAAACAGATTACAGCCTTGTGTGAATTGGATGAGGCAATATATACTGAATACCTCCTTTAAACTTTCCTTATTAATAGATGCAACTCTCCTAATCTCCAATTGCCCATTGTTCCCTATTCTCCCTTATCCACCTCCATTCCCAATTTTCTTTAACATATAACAAGTTGCTACCATAAGAACACCATATCACTTTGACAAAACATAGGAATCACCATCTACTTTTGAGCCTGAATCTGTGCTAAAATGGCAATTTGTTTTCCATAATTCACTTTCAAAATAGCAGAAATATTTCGACCAAATCAAAACAAGGAAGATGCTTGATGAGCTTTTCTTTTATATCAGAATGAATTCTCTTTGATCTTTTCCTTGTAATGGTCATTCTAGCCGTAAAATACCATATAAGCATATAAATGCAAATCGGTGAAAGTCAGAAATAACAGAAACTTCACTCTTATGAGAAATATCTTTTTCATGATTATATGCCTTTTCCCCCAGATTAATGTGCAAAATAGCTACAAATAAACTAAAACTTTTATTTGAGATGTACTGATACAGTATTTCACAAATGTATGTAGAAGACATCAAGGTACTAGATTTTCTGATGGAATAATGATTAAACTTGTGGTTTCAAACAATGTTTTACAGTTTAGAAGCTTTCCATCTGTACTGTCTTACATGTATGTATCATAAACATTTCCAAAAAACTGACTTGTTCCACCACTTCAAAAATTGTTTAAGACGGAATAATTTCTCCTTAAGCCTAGCCATTTTCAGATAACTAATGTATTGGAATACAACACATTAAGGTCATACATTACAAAACAGTTGTTTTAATGAACAGGAGGAATGTGCACCAAGGATTTTTAGAAGTCATTACAGCAATCATTAACCAAAGGCTGAAGAGACAAAGCAAATCAAAATAGTAGCTATAACTTTCATACATGTGAGCAATATAAACTGATAACAAAAAAAACAAGTTTCACAGTGCCATTCAAACTAATTTGTGAACTAAAATGGTTCTGGATCTCTAATGAAATGGTTGAATTTCAAAACAATCTTCACTGAGAAAACAGTATGAACAGGATTTAAGAAAATGGCAAAGTATAACAACTTCACAGCTGAAATTTGGTAAAGCATAAAAAAAAAAAAAAAAAAAAAAAAAAGAAGAAGAAGAAAAAGAGAAAGAGAGAGAAATAGAGCACAATCCCCAATTAATCTCTTACCGTTGGTTAAATCTAATCAATTAAGAACAAACAATTAGTTTGAATTTGCAACCCCAAAATTTACCTGTTCATGGAAGCAGTACCACGCTTGACCATCTTTTCTAATAGTTCATGAGCCATGGCTGTATTTGAATTAGATGCAAAAGCATCTATTAAATCTTTGTAAATGTAAGTATCAGGTAACATCTCCTTCTCTTCCATCTTCTGCAGATAGATCAGAGCAGCATCTGGCTTCCGGCACTTGCAAAGCCCATGAATGAGAGCCATGTAAGCAATTCTACTTGGGTCACATCCCTTGTGCTCCATTTCAATCCAAAGGTTAAGAGCATCATCTGGTTTTCCAGCATTGCATAATCCATCTACTAAAGTTGTGTAAGTAATGACATTGGGTTCCTTTTCTTCTTCTATCATCCTTGAAAAACATAGGACAGCCTGATCAGTATCACCATCTTTGCACCATCCATCAATTAGCAAGTTGTAGGTAACTACTGATGGAACGAGTCCCTTACCAAGGATCTCGTTCAGAATGTCCTCAGCTTCTGTTATCCGTTTGGCCTTACAAAGCCCCTTAATGATAGTGTTATAGGTTACTACATCAGGACAATAACCTCGTTCACAAATTTCTCTGAATAGTTTCAGACCGCGATCCAGTTCATTGATATTGAGGAAACCATCAATAGTTGCAGAGTATGCGATCAGATCAGGGAGGAATCCTTCTTTAGTCATGTCAGCAAGGAAATTATAGGCTTCAACTGCCTTTCCATTTTCACATAGTTTCTTGACAAGCAGAGTATAGTATTTTATCCAGGGCTCATGCCCACAAACACGCATTTCCCTCAACAAATCAAGAGCTCCAGCAACATCCACTCGTCTACATAGGCACCCAAGTATGCAATTGAAGGTGAAATGTGTTGGCTGGAGTTCTGTCTCCTTCATCTCATTCAGGAGATCAAAGCATACATTCAACCTATCAGCATTGCTTAAGCAATGGATTAAATTATTGAAAAGTAAAACACTACGTTTGCAACCACTTCGATCCATATCATGGAACAGGTCTAGGGCCATATCCAACTTATCAGCATTGCACAAACCATCAATGACAGTTTGAAAACAAGTTGTATCAGGTTTTCCCTTAATCAAAGATATTTTGTCTGCCTGACTATTTCCATTCATACCAGATCCCATACTTGCCTTCAGCAGATGATAAGCCTTGTCAACATAACCACCATTAACAAGACCTGTCAAAACAGAATTATACAGAAGCATCCTTTTCCTCACATCCAAATCCATCCAACTATCTTCAAGCAATTGAATCATGTCTCTCTCTTCCGGGATACATAATAAAAGCTGGGAAATTATTCGCACATCAGGAGAAATTCCCGATTCCTGCATGTGCATGTACAACATTAGGGCTTTTCCTATTTCCTTATTCTTACAAAGACCTCCAATTAGCACATCATAGACAGAAATATCTGGCAGATACCTAAGTTTTATCATTTTATCATATAGTTCTAGAGCTTTATCCACTCTACACTCCCTCACAAACCCATGAATCAAAATACATAACGTCTTCTCATTCAAGCTTATCTTGAGATTCCTCTCAGCCCACTCAATCAACTCAAAAGCCATATCCACCTCTCCGCACTTGCTATAAGACACAACTAAAATAGCCAAGATATGCTGATCAACCCATCCCTTCTCATTCAGATCATTAAAAACCATCAAAGCCTTATCAAACTTTCTGGCATTGCAGTAGCATTGCAATGCTGGGGTCAAAGCATGCTTATCGATAGGCCAACCCAAATTTCTCATCTCATTCAACCTATACTCCAACAAACCAACATCACCACCCTTCGCAATAACCTCCAACAAACAGTTATAGCTGTAGCAATTTAAAACACAAAGTCCAGATACTTTCACTTGATCAAACAAAGAATTAGCTTCTTCAACTAGACCTTGACTACCTAGACACCTTAGAAAATATCCCAAAGCCCCCGGCGTCCAAAAACACCAGGATTTCGGTAAATTTACAGCAAGATCCCTCAATGGGGCATTTTGTCGAGCATTTGAGAGGATTGCAGCCATAGCATTATAGGTATAACAACCGTGCGAGTACCCTTCTTGATTCGAAGCCCAGTTGAAGAACACCTGAGCTAATCTCCAATTTCTGAAAGATTTCAAGACGGTTTCAACTACTTCAGGAGTGAGCTTTGAGCTTAATTCTTGAAGCTCAGGGGATTCTAAACAAAAGGGTCTCTTTGTAAAGACAGAGATGAGGGATGCTTCAACTGTCCTTGTTTTAGCATTGCTGCAAATGGGCTTCCTTTGTATCAAACGAATACTATAATTTATGTTCATACAGACTGTTGAGGTAATGAAACTTTGGTTGGTCGATTGGAAGAGAAGAATAATGCGATAAGTCATTTTGGGGATTCTGGTCATATACATTGCCATTTGAATCGAACCGGGTTTTCGACTCCGGTAAATACTCAATCCGATGTGCTATTTCTCATCAGAATTCATTGTTCTTGGCAAACTGTAATGAAGTTATCTGTGCTGTTTTTTCCCCTGCATTTTTCGCTTTCTATTTTTCTTGGCATAATTTTCTTTTCTCGTGTATGATAAAACGCCACCGCTTTTATGTATCAAACCTAGGGAAGAATATGGTGTGGTTTCGATTTTGCTAAAGAGTAAATTAAAATTGATTATTTTATAAATTAAAATTGAATGTGCAATTTTGCACAGTTTTAGACGATTTGGTTATGTAGTTTTTACGTTGATTTCTTTAGATCTTAAATAAACAAAAAAAAATTATTATATGTGCAACAAAAATAGCCTTAAAGAATTACATATTGAAGAGAATATAAATATATTTTTTTTAGTTTTTAATAAATGATTATGCTTTGAATGAAGTGAGTGTTTGATAGTAAATAGTAAAGAAGTACTTGTATAATATTATGGGCAAAACATAAATTTAATTTTATTTGATTGTCGTACGTGACACCTTAATCATGAGCAGGTAATGGACTTTGATTACTAACTTGAAATTCTTTGAAGCACCAATGGATGAGATCAAAGATTTGGTCAATATTTCGGTGTTTTGAGAATTAAAATAAAATAACGAAAAATATATATTTATAATACAGAACCAGTCACCTATTTAGTAGACATGATCATGACTTACTTGTTCTTCTAAAAGACAGTAAAAAATCTAAACTTAATAATTCGACATTAATTGTTGAATTAATAGTGTAATGCAATCATATGGGACTGTCACGTTGAAGGTGAGAGTCGAATATTTATGAATATTAAAAAATGGGGGGAGGGGGGTTGGTCATTTTATCCTTTTTTCAGATATTTCAAATGATCAACGAGGTTACATGTAATATTGATAAATCAGAGGATATAATTATTGATTATAAACTTCGTAATTTCAATTGCATTAAGAGGATAATCTGATTCTTTTAGTGGAATGGAATGAGATTAATAATTAATTTTGACTAGTTAAGAGTTGACTAGATCAAAATTAATTTATTAGAGCTTAGTTTAATTGGGTTCGATCAGGTCCCTTTGTTGGCTCCAATATAAGGACTGAAATAAATTATAATTGTTATAATTTATCAAAATTATAGTAAAATTAATTAATTGATTGAATGTGCCACGTGTATTGGACACGTGGCAAGACACACATCTGGCATATTCTGGCATGTGCTAGACGTGTGTGTAGGATAAGAGATTTGAGATAAGAAGATATCATAACAAAAAAATTGAGATTTAAAAAAGTCTTATCAAATAAGTCTTCAGTTTCTTCCAGAATTCTCATATACTATATTTGGATATGATTCAATCAGATAATTATTTATTCAGATTGCCCACACACATAAAAAATACTGTAGTTTTTTTTTTTTTTTTTGAGTTCTTGGTGAACACTAGAGAAGGTTTAGATATTTGAAGTGAAAAAATTTCCTACTACAGAGAGTCAATATTTATAAAGCATGCTACAAAGGTAATTTCTCTATAATGATTGTTTGTACAAATTAATCCATTCTTGTTAAATGCGCATTATAATCAAAATCCTAATGTGGGACGTTTGGATCGCAGAAAAATTATTTTTTGTGATTAAACAATCCCGATTTTTGCTAACATATGGTATCAGAGCCTAGGTTTTGATATTATGTTGCGCATTTAGAATTGATTAATTTGTTTATGCATGTGTTAGTCAAGAGCGGCGTTAGGATTATGTGATTTTAACATTATTAATGATTGAATGAGTTTTAATTTATGAATAATTTATGGCCCTAGATTTTTTGGTATTGTATTTGTATTTGATATTGAGTCTTGTTACAAAATGGGGTGGATTACGACTCCATAATTTTCATTTTAATTTTAATTCATCACGATATAGTTGTAGAAATTGTATTTTTTTTCTCTCTTGATGTATACAAAGAGTTTGTATACCAAATTGTCGCACTTTAAAACTTGTGGACTTTTGCAATTTTAAATTTGGGGCCATTCTACATCTTCTTCGAAAATCAGAGGACCTTGGCTGCTATTTTTGAAGAATTTCTAAGAGGGCCGCACATTGCAAATGGAAATTGAAGAATTGGGTCCGCTTGTGGCTAAATTAGACCTTAATTTATTTGTAATTTTTCAGTCTATGATGGACCATAAATTTGTTCTTATTTTTAATTATTGCTTTATTGCTTTAATTGATTTATGCAATTAAATGTTATTCATATAACATGTCATGTAAATTCCATATACACCGCTCTAGGTACTATAATGTTATGCATATTTTTATTTAATATTTATTTTCTTTCTAATTTTAATTAGATGAGAAAATTAATATTATAATTAATAATTAAATAATTTTAAGAGTTAGAATTGGTCAGGGAATTATTAATTGGTACAAACCCAGTAGTTAAAAATATTGAGTGAGTAAGAGTGCACTATTTTTGTGAACTCACGGCCTCTTCTATTAGCCCTTTAGTTAGAATATGTGTATGTCTTATGCCAATTTAATTGGTCTCCCTATAAAGGGACTGTACTATTTCAATTACTAGATTGAGACCAATATGGTAATAAATTCTAAGTGTTATTAATCACGTTTACCCAATAGATAACTTAATTAATTAAGTATTTATAAATTATCAAAATATGAGTCATACACTTAAATCAAAGATATTGTGAATTTCCTACAGAACATCCAAACAATGTTAATGATGGCCAAAATTATGCGATACTAAATTAATATTACATGAGATGTTAGATATATTGAATTTAGTGGGAGGGTCCCAACCTAACCATAAATCATATTTATTTCTCCTAAAGGGAGATATGTTTAAGGTTTTGGGGTTTTAGGTAATCGCCATATTATAGTAGTTTTGGGTCTACTCATGCAAAATTTTCATGCATCATATATGAAATTTATCTATTACATGCGTAGCTCATTTTTATTATCTGATTTCAGAAAAATGTCTACAAATACACTGTCCATGAATTTAACTACGAATCAACTTGTTGGAGAAAATTATATTGATTGGAAATGTAACTTGATGATTGTTCTCACTACGGAGAAGTATAAATTTGTGCTAACTAAATCATGTCCCATTGTACATACTGCGGAGTCCATGGCTGAACAGAAGGCAGCATATAACAAGTGGATTCATTTTGATGAGATAGCCCGCTGCTACATTTTGGATCTATCTCAAATGTACTACAACAGAAACATCAGAATATGAGAATTGCTAATGAGGTAATGGAGAGCCTTTGGCAAATATTCAAACACCAAGGACGCCAGGCCCGCCAGGCAACCATTTGGTCTATTATGAACATGCACATGAAACCCGAGATGCCCGTGAGAGATCACATGCTTGTATTGATCACTCAAATCAACGTGGCTGGGGTTTTAAGGGCCAAAATCAAATCGGGGACACAGGTTGACATGGCTTTAAAGACTCTCCTTGAGATGTTCTCACAATTCAAAGTTAGCTTTAATATGAATAAGTTGAACATGTCCCTGACCAAGCTGATGAACGAGCTCCAAAATATTAAAAATGTCTTAAGACGAAGAGTGGTGTTGCACTTGTTGTTACTTTTACTGGACTATCCTCTGCCAAGCCAAAAGGTGAAAATGGCAATAAGAGGAAAAAGTCCAACAAGAAAGGCCCACTGCAACAGGCTAAGATGGCCAATTCGGATAGCAAGCCTAAGGATAAGTGCTTTTATTGTGGACAGAAAGGTCATTAGAAGAGGAACTGCCTGGAATACCTAGCTTCGAAAAAGCAAAGTAATTGTGAGTTATCCTTTATTGAGTCATGTTTAGTGGTTGATTCTATTAATACTTGGATAGTAGATTCTGGAGCCACTAATTATATTTGCAATACATTATAGGGGTTCCAAGTAACCAGGGAGCTCAATGAAGGGGAACATACTTTTAAAGTTGGCAGAGGAGTAGTGGTGTCCACAAGAGTTATTGTAATTGTTTCTCTTTATTTTAGTAATAAAAAAACATATTATATCCCAGACATTACTAGAAATTTAATTTATGTTGTTTTATTGTTTAGACAAGAATATTATGTCAATGGCGGTTGATATTACCTTGAATAAAGCCCTTATCTATAAAGGACAATTGAATAACGATTTATATATTTTAAAACCTATAGACAGCTCATTGTATCACACTGCATCCAGTAAATGCATCAAGTTGTCTCCCACTAAGACTTATTTATGGCACCTAAGGTTTGGTCATATTAACCTTAATAAGATTCAAAGACTAGTAAAGGATGATCTTTTAAGTGATTTAAAGATGGAATCCTTACCTGTATGTGAGTCCTGGTTAGAAGGTGAACTGACTAAGAGGTCCTTTACTTCTAAGGGACTAAGGGCTAAAAAATTCTTGGAATTAATGCATTATGATGTATGTGGACCAATTAGTGACCAAACTAAAGGTGGATATAAGTACTTCATCACATTCACTGATGATTACTCCTAATATGATTATGTTTACCTAATGGTTCGTAAATCTGATGCCCTTGAAAAGTTCAAGGAGTTCAAAATTAAAGTGGAAAAGCAATTAGGTAAGAGCATTAAAATACTTTGATTAGATCGAAGGTGGAGAGTATCTATCGAACGACTTTAGAAAATGGGATTATATCCCAGCTAAGTGCACCAAGTACTCCCCAACAGAGTGGTGTCTCAGAAAGGAGAAACATAACCTTGTTAGACATGGTTAGATCCATGCTTGGCTTGTCCGCTCTCACTGCATCATTTTGGGGATATGTTATAAAGACTGCAATATACTTATTGAATATGGTTCTTTCTAAATCTATCCCTAAGACACCCTTGGAGTTGTAGAATGGGCCTAAGCCTAATCTAAGACATATTCGGATATGGGGGTGTCCTGTACACATGCTTAAATGTAAGATGAATAAAATGGAATCAAGATTAGAGGTATGCATCTTTGTAGGATATCCTAAGGGAATAAGAGCATATTACTTTTGTAGTCCTCAGGACAAAAAGGTATTTGTAAGTATAAATGCAATCTTCATAGAGAATAGGTATATAGAAGAACATGAATCAAAGAGTAAGGTTCTTTTGGAGAAGATGAGGAAAAATATTCTTAGTTCATCTACTCTAGAGATCCGTACTAAACTAACTCAGTTTGAATTCACATTTCTACCACTGATGGTTCTTTGACCTAGTGGGAAATGAATGAAGGTTTCACCTACTGAGTCTTCTAGTTCACAAGCACTTGAGATAGGAGATGATCATTTCTCTATTGTTCAGTCACCTCTAGGAACTAAAACTAAGAATGAGGGACATGGTGCACAAGAGACAGTAGGAGAACAACAATCATATACATTCATCCAAGAGCTTTCACCGCTTACACGTAGTGGGAGAGTCATTCGACCACCCTCCAGATAGTTACTCTATGGAGAGTTTTTTGAGGCAATCTCCACTAAACAAGAGGAGAATTCCACCTCGTATAAAGAAGCTATGGAGAATATAGATGCTGACCATTGGAGGAGTGCTATGGATTCAGAAATGAAATCTATATACACTAACTCTGTCTGGGATCTTAAAAGTATGCCTAATGGGGTAAAATCCATAGGCTATAAATGGATCTACAAGAGAAAGAGAATGATAAATAGAAAAATGGAGACATTTAAAGCTAGATTGGTTGCTAAGGGCTTTACCCAACGAGAAGGAATCGATTACAAAGAAACCTTCTCACATGTGGTCATGCTAAAGTCTATTTGAATCCTCTTATCCATTGCAACTCATTTTGATTATAAGGTATGACAAATGGATGTCAAGACAGCTTTTTTTAATGAAAATCTTGAAGAAAGTATCTATATGATGCCACTAGATGATTTTATCCATTAAACAATAGGTTTATTTATGAACTTAAACAAGCTTCTAGGTCTTGGAATATCAGGTTTGATCAAGCTGTAAAGGCTTATGGTTTTGATCCCTAATGAGCCTTGTGTTTATAAGAAAATTAAAAACAACAAGGTGACTTCTCTCGTGTTGTGCTGGATGACATCCTGCTCATTGGGAATGATATAGGAGTGTTAATATCAGCTAAACTCTATTTGGCGCAATAGTTTGATATGAAGGATTTAAAAGAAGCAAACTATGTTCTAGGAATCAGGATCCTGCAGGATAGGAAGAACAGACGGATTGCTCTATCTTAAACTTCATATATTGACAAGATACTGGTGAGGTTTGCTATGTAGAATTCCAAGAAAGGACAAACTCCCTTCAGACATGGAATTCACTTGTTATTGGAGCATTCTCCTAAGACTCCTAGTGAACTGGAATACATGAAGTAGGTTCCTTATTCCTCGGCTGTATGAAGCCTCATGTATGCTATGTTGTGTACTCGACCAGATATCTACTATGTTATTGGGATTATTAGTAGATATCAATCGATCCCAGGGCCAGAGCAATGGACTATGGTAAAATGTATACTCAAGTATCTTCACAAAACTAGAGGGTATATGCTAGTTTATTCAACTCCACATTTAGTGACCGTAGGCCACACTGATTCAGATTTTCAAGCAAACAGAGACTCTCGTAAGTCTACATCAGGGTCAGTGTTCACATTGGGTGGTGTTGCCATTGTTTGGAGAAGTATCAAGTAATCTTGTATTGTTGATTCCACAATAGAGGCAGAATACATGGCAGTTTGTGAAGCAGCCAAAGAAATCGTGTGGCTAAGGAAGTTTTTGCTAAGCGTTGAAATGGTTTCTTCTACATCACAAGCTATTACTTTGCACTGTGACAATAGTGGAGCAGTAGCAAATGCAAAAGAGCCCAGAAACCATCAATGTGGAAAATATATCGAACGAGAGTATCATTTAGTTGGGGATATCGTTCAACGAGGAAATGTGATAGTGTGTAAGATAGTATCTACAAAAAATCTTGTTGACCCCTTTACTAAAAGCTTAGCAGCTAGGAGTTTTGAGGGGCATATTGAAAGTATGGGTGTACTAGATATGTCTTATTTACTCTAGGGCAAGTGAGAGATTGTTGGATAGTATTATGCCCATCGAGTAAAATTTTTTTTACTATAACATTTAGAAATAAAATATTATTTTGATTTGTATTATTAATAAATCAATTTGAGATTGCATTTGTCCATGAATTATTTTGATATTATAAATTGAGTGTTTAAGTCGTTAAATACAGAAAGATTCAATTTATAACACAATCCAAAAAATTATTGTCCACGATTGGTAAATAAATCTTGATAATTTATTTTAACAAGATCGTCTCAATTTTATTAATATCTATCTTTGACTCTAGTAATAAAATTGATAATATTTTTTCAATGTATTGGATTGGACTACGAGGAATTGAAATTATGATTTGACCACACAGATTTAATTTTACTTGATTGTCATACGTAACACCTTAATTATGAGCAAGTAATGAACTTCGATTACTAACTTGAAGTTTTTTGAAACACCAATGGGTGAGATCAAAGGTTTGGTCAATATCTTGGTGTTTTGAGAATTAAAGTAGAATAACGGAAAATATATATTTGCAATACAGAATCAGTCACCTATTTAGTAGACATCATCATGACTTCACTTGTTCTTCTAAAAAACAGTCAAAAATCTGAGCTCAGTAATTCGACATTGATTATTGAATTAATAGTGTAATGCAATCATATGGGACTGTCAGGTTGAAGATGAGAGTCGAATATTTATGAATATTAAAAAAGGGGGTTGGTCAATTTACCCTTTTTTCAGATATTCCAAATGATCAACGAGGTGACATGTAAGATTGATAAATCAGAGGATATAATTATTGATTATAAATTTCAGTAATTTCAATTGAATTAAGAGTGCAGTCTCATTCTTTTAGTAGAATGGAATGAGATTAATAAATTAATTTTGACTAGTCAAGAGTTGACTAGATCAAAATTAATTTATTAGAGTTTAGTCTAATTGTGTTCGATCAGGTCCCTTTGGTGGCTCCTATATAAGGACTGAAATAAAATATAATTTTTATAATTTATCAAAATTGCAGTGAAATTAATTAATTGACTAAATGTGCCACGTGTATTGGACACGTGGCAAGATACACATCCGACATATTCTGGTGTGTGTTAGACGTGTGTGTAGTAGGATAAGAGATTTGAGATAGGAAGATATCATAACAAAAGATTTGAGATTTGAAAAAGTCTTATCAAATAAGTTTCAGTTTCTTCTAGGATTCTTAGATATTATATTTGGATATGATTCAATCAGATAATTATTTATTCAGAGTGACCACACACATAAAAAAACTATTTTTTTTTTTGGAGTTCTTGGTGAACACCAAAGAATGCTTGGAGGTTTGAAGTGAAGAATTTTTCTACTATAAAGAGTCAATATTTATAAAGCACGCTACAAATGTAATTTCTCTATAATGATTTTTGTACAAATTAATTCATTCTTGTTAAATACGCATTATAATCAAAATTCTAATGTGGGATGTTTGGATCGCAAAAAAAATAATTTTTGTGATTAAACAATCCTGATTTTTGCTAACATATGGTATCAGAGCCTAGGTTTTGATATTATTTTGTGCATTTGGAATTGATTAATTTGTTTATGCATGTGTTAGTCAAGAGCGACGTTAGGATTATGTGATTTTATTGTTATTAATGATTGAATGAGTTTTAATTTATGAATAATTTATGGCCTTAGATTTACAAGCTGGCGTCCACGGGCAGGGGAGCAATTCTACTATAATTGAAATAACAGCCAAAAATGATTCTTTAATTAATCCCAACACCACAAAAGAATAATTTCACTATTCACTCAATAGAATTATATTTTAAGTATTTTCCAACTTTCAACTTTTCCTACCAATTTTCTCTCTACAATTATGTATCTATCTCACATTGTTCACTTTCAGTTTATCACAAAATGAAAGAAACAAATATATATTTATAGAGTTGGAAGCAAGCTGCACATATCACTTTACTTTGCCTGAAAGGAAAGACATGTTCTTTATCCAACCTTCAACTGTAATTCTTTACCCAACTTTCAACCTTAAAAAAAATATGATGTTCTTTACCTAACTTTCAACTTTACGAAAAGTATGATGTTCCAATCTTCAACCTTAAGCATGCATAATTCAATGCATAAATTAACAAATCTTCACATTGACTTGAATTTAGTCAATTCTAAAATAGTAGTTTCGTTCCCCTTTACCAAAATAACTCAATTGTTGACAACACCAATTAAGTCCAAGCAATGCTTGAACTTGACCTTCAAAAGATGCTTGGTTAATATATCTGTAGGATTCTTATGAGTAGAAACCTTCTTCACTGAGATACCACCTCATGGAATAATATCATGAACAAAATGATACTTGATATTAATGTGCTTAGTTTTTTGGTGTAACATCTGGTCTTTAGTCAAATGAATAGCACTTTGACTATTATAGAAAATAATGATCACATCGAAATAAGAACTAAGATTCCTGAACAAGCCTCTTAACCAAATTCCTTCTTTAATCACCTATGTCACTACAATGTATTCTTTCTCTGTCGTAGATAAAGTAACTATAGGTTGCAAGGATGCTTTCCAACTAACTGCACTCTTCCCAAGAGGAATACGTAGCCAGTGAGTGATCTTTTTTTTTTCCAAGATCACTTGTATAATCAGAGTCAACAAAACCAACTAGAAAACTGAAACTTCTGAAATACCACACAAATATCTCAAAATCCACTTCACAGCATACCCTTGTGCTTTCCTGAGATAAGACATATATCTACTGACCACACTAACATCAAGTGAAATATTTGGACGTGTACAAACCAAAGCATACATAATGCTACCAACTACATTGCAATAGAGAGCTAGATTTATGTAGCTTTTTTCTTCATCTAACTTGGGTGATAAATAAGGAATTTGGCTAAGAGGCTTGTTTGGGGAGCTTAGTTCTAATTCCAATATGATCATTATTTTCTATGTTAGTCAAAGTGTCATTCATTTGACTAAAGACTAATGTTTCATGAAAGAACTAAGCACATTGATATCAAGTATCATTTTATTCGTAATATTATTGCACGGGGTGGTATCTCACTAAAGAAGATTTCTACTCATAAGAATCATGCAGATATGTTGACCAAGCATCTTTCGAAAGTCAAGTTCAAACATTGCTTGGACTTGATTGGCGTTGTCGACAATTGAGTTATTTTGGTAAAGGGGAGTGAGACTACAATTTTAGAATGGAAGAAATTCAAGTTAAGGTGGAGATTTGTTAAATTATGCCTTGAATTGTGTATGCTTAAGATTGAAGATTGGAATATCATACTTTCCTGAAGATTGAAGGTTGAGTAAATAATATCATACTTTTATTAAGGTTGAAGGTTGGGTAAAGAACATGTCTTTACTTTCGGCTGAAGTAAAGTTATGTGTGAAGCTTATTAGTGAGGGTTTTTTTTTTTTTTTTTCAGGTAAAGAGACTCCAATTTTTCCCATAACGCCTTTGTGGTCTTCTCAGATATAACATCTCGCAAAACTTCATTTGCAAGAGATAACTGGATAGCTGAATGGGCCTTCTCGTCGATCTCCTCCCACTTATCCTTTGTCATATCTAGCGGTTTAACACCTGACAAAGCCTTCTGGATCCATTCTAAACAAGGACGACGTGCATTCTTATTTGCCATAGTGTAAAGTTGATCTTTTGATCAAACTTCTCGACATCAAATTTAGTTGTGATACCAATTTATTAGGTTGACATCGGGATTAAACGGTACATTTGTAGAAATAAGATGACAATAAAATGATAAAATAAACGAAAAAAATAAAATAACACAAGTGTTTACGTGGTTTGGCTAGTAACATGCCTACGTCCACAGGCAGGGAGTGATTCCATTGTAATAGAAATAATAATTGAGAGTTTATAACAATTAGAAAAAATGATTATCTAATTAATCACAATACCTTAAAAGAATAATCCAACTATTCACTCAATAGAAATATATCTCAAGTGTTTCTCAACTCTCAATTTTTTCTACCAATTTTTTCTTTATAATTGGCTGTCTACCTCACATTGTTCACTTTCAACTTATCACAAAATGAAATAAACAAGTATGTATTCGTAGAGTTGGAAACAACCTGCACATATCACTTTACTTCGGCCGAAAAGAAAGACATGTTCTTCACCCAACCTTCAATATTAAGGAAAGTATGATGTTTTTCACCCAACCTTCAACCTTAAGGAGAGTATGATGTTTCAATTTTCAACTTTGAGCATACACAATTTAAGACATAATTTAACACAAGTCAAAGATTTAGTTGGCAGATTTCTAATGGATAGTCATAGCCTTGGAGAATGGAGAGTTGTTTTTGCTGAACTGGGATGATAAAATATTGAAAATTGTTTCTTTTAACAAAGTTGGATCCGAGATGCACGCTCCATCAAAATCTAGGGAAGAAATCTGGTTTTATCGTCCTCTTATTGATGCAAATACATGGAGAAACACGCGCATTTCTATCCCATTGTTGGATTCATTTTGCTCTTGATTTCTGTCTCCATATTGATAGATTAAGTTTATGCAAATGGCGAAGGTTAGAGTGAAGTGTAACAAGCTTACGAGTTTCATAATGGCCTCAAAGTGGTTTATCTGGAGTTGAATGTTTTTTATTTTTATTATCCATGCATGTGGCAAAATTTCTCCTTATTCCAAGATTTCAACTTACTCTCAAATTTTAAGCTTTTTGGCAATACCAAATTTGCTCCACTTTTGCACTTGATTCTGTCCAGAATTCCAAGTGAGGAGCTTTCAGATCTCCCTCTCACATATGTTATAGTCTGACCTTTGTGCAGGAATTAAGATGGAAAGTGGCTTAGTACCACGCCCACAATACTTCAAAAATTAGAGAAGAAAGGTCTTACTACTTTACTTCTTAAGATGAATTCCAGCTAGAATTCTCCCAGCAACAGGATCATTTTTTTCATATTAGTAGTATCTCTTCGTAGCCAAATTTTTCTTGCTTCATTTTTTGGGAAATATTGTACTCCTTCATTTGAAATGACTAGTTTAACTTGATAGGAAGAAGTTTAAAAAAGAGGACAATGAAGTAAATTTAAATTCACACTCGTTCCGCTCTTTCTTTTGGGACGGTTTTTTACTATTGTAAATGGGCTTGGCGCGTATCTTGAGTTTTTATTTTCAAATTCCCCTGTTCTGAATTCGTCTCGTTTAATTATATATATATATATTCATGTGATAGTTTTTTTAAAAATTATATTCTTTAAAAGTTTATTATTTTTAATATATATATATATATAATATTTTAAAAATAATAAAATGGGTCTAGCGGGTTTTACCCATTGATTTCGAATCTAGATCTTAAAAGTTCTTGGCGGGACGGGGGTTGAGTTTGGCAAAATCTGTCCCATTATCATCTCTAATTTAGATTAGATGATTATTGAAAAATGAATTTTTTTTGTGTATATCTACAGTTTTATAGTTGTGCAGTTACATTATTGCTTTAAAAGAAAATTACTATTTTAGAAAATTAAGAGCTCAGAAATACTGGTAGTGATATTATATATTTCCCCATTAGAACCATTCCCTTTTACTTTATTTACTTTTAATGAATTAAATATAATTAATTTTATAAAGATCCATACCAAATAGGTGAAAATCATGTTCGAATTGTTATTGTGGCATCATTTTTGTCATTTAGTGGAAAATAAAGGTAAGAATTTTTCTATAAAGTGTATATATGATTATGATATTAGGTTTGGTCGTGTGGTAGATCTTTATTTTGGTTCATACATAGGATATGATTTCACGTGGTCGTCGTTATTCCATTGTTTTATGATCTTCCCATAGAAAATAAAATGTAAACCATTATTTTTCTAGATCCTATTTACTTTTTTGGAATAGTTTAGATTTTTACTAATTTATCCTACCCGTGCATTGTATACATTACATGCCTAATTGATATATAAAAGTCTAATAGTGATTCAAATTATTTGTTGAATATGATTCCCACTTAAGGGGTGCAATCTAATTATCTTTAAGGTTAGTCAGTTTTACAAATCAACAAATTGTCTAATTTTTCTCTAAAATTAATGTGAAATTACAAAAGTTGTCCTTTTGTCCAAATGGCCAAATTGCAACCAAAATCTCCAATTCACATTATTCTTCTACTTCGATGGAAGCAGATTTCTCACAAATTTACCTAAACTGCTAAAAATCTCAACTCTTTCATAGCCGAATCGCATTCTTTTACAGCTCGCAAAAATAACCATTGATATGGCAAAATACAATGCCACCAGCACCAAAATCAAGCACTCTGTTATCCACTCTCATATTCCAAGCCCAAGTCCCTCTACAACTAGTGCTTATAATCTAACAGCAAAATTGTAGGAAAGATTCGTGATGGTTGTAGAAAAGATGAAAGGATGGCCTGACATGGATGGATTGGAGGGCTATGTAGAAAATAAGAAAGAATTAGGGTAAAAGATGAGAAGGAGAAAAGGAGTGTAACTTCACTCAATTATGACTTGACATTGAGCAACGGCTTTTTGGTTATTTTATTATACTCAAACTTATTTATTTTATAAAGTACATATTTAATTTAATTTTATATTAAAACATCATCCATATAATCAACCAAATTACATATAATATTTATTAATAATATAGTCTATATCCCACAACTGAGTGGATATTTATTTTGTTAGATTTTAATAAATACTAAATTTACTTTATTTGATTATGAGAATGATATATTAATACAAAATTAAACAATTGTGTATTTTATGAAATAAATAAATAAAATTATAATAATATAAGTATTGTACCGAATAAATTCTTAATTTTTTTCCCTTTTTCTTTACTATTCATTATTCTTCTCTTTCTTTTCTCATTTTTTGTCCTTTTTGTCTCATTTCTTTCTTTTTTAGATGTGAAATCATAGCCTTCTTCACTAGAATCAAGAGAAATAAACAAATAATCCACTTTCGTCGCCACACGAAATTTATCAAACCTTTGGATGAATCAACTGTGAATTATACCTGAAATGCAAATGGGGTTTTTGAGTTTGGTTCTGTACCTTCAATTTTTGTCTTGTTTGTGAATGTTGAAATCAGAATTTTTGAATTACGATAGTATACTAAAGTTTTTTTTTTTTTTTTAAGGAAAAAGTCCATAATTAGTTAATTCTAGTAATTGTAAACACCCAAGAAACTTTAAAATTTTTCTTTATTTTTTTTTAAGAAAAAGTGACGACAAATAAACACGTTCGTTTATTTTTTATAATTCGAGTAAACAATCTAACTCATTCACGGCGTATATAAGATTGGATGACAATGGATAAAAAATATTTAATGCGGACCCATCCTATTTGGTATAAATTCTGAAACTACAAACAAATTTTGGAGTAGATCTTGATTTTTAATATTAGACCTATCTGTTAAAATATTTTATATATCTATTATTTAATATGTATGTAATTATGTGATGTATATTTATATATAAATAAAAAAATATGTATATATTACATATATATTCAAATACAAAATATAAATATAATACTCTTATAAATTAAATTAATAATTATAAAATAAAAAACACTTTATGTTTTCAATATATATAAGTAACAAATATATTTAAAATTTTTAATTTTTTAAAAACTAAAATATGCATATATATGAGTTTGTAAAAAAATAATTTTTTGTTAATAATATTATTTTGCTCATATTTAAAAATTTACGGTGATATAATTTTTATTAAAAATAATTTTTAAATACTTTTAAAATTATAATATGAATTTAATATATCCAATCTATAAGATTTTGAATTTAGAACCAATCAAGACTTAGATCCCTATATAAAAAATTTGACGGACCGAATTCAAATTTTACTAAAATCAACCCAAAACCAACACCCCTACTTCCCTAGTGAGGTGACCAAAAATGAAATTATCAAAAATTCCAAACACTAATCATAATTCCAGTCCTGCCCTAAATAAACTTGAAGTTATCATTATTATTATTTGAGAAAATCTCCCTCAGAAGTCACTAATGCTCTGATTGCCTTTGGAATTTCTTTTAGAAAAAAATATTTTAAGATAATTTTTTCCATAAATATGTATTTATTTATGAGTCTTAAATTTTTTTTAAAATATATTTTCTTACTTTTAAAAAATATATATATCAATTATAATCATTAAATCTTGATTATATTTTAATACATTTAGAAAAAAAAGAAAAGAAAAGAAAAGAGATATCACATGAACAACAAACACCACACCCTGGAGTTCTTACATAAGACATTGTTGGTTACGTTAGATTAGGTGGAATCGAAGGGTTTTGCAATTAATTGGAAATGTTCAGTGGGTCCAGTGACGGCGAGGCATCGGCGCAGAGGAAAATCCCGGCGGCATCTTCCATGCTTTGGGTTCGTAATCTCCGCCGCTACATCGGATCCGGTGCCGGCCTCGGATCCGAAGCTCTCATGGGTATGTATGTTCTAACAAGTGCTTTCACACTGGTAATTTTGATATGAACCCATCCGAGACTGAGAATGTGGAATTGTACTTGCTTCATTCAGAACTAGAGACCAAACGAATTTTGCTGGATATTTTTAAAGTGAAGCAACAAAAGAGCGCTGAGGCTGGCACCATTCCAAGCTTCTACAAGAAGGTATATTCTGATATTGGGTGCTTTATTACCCTTCTGTAATTCTTCTCTTGAGCACTTGTACTTCTGTTTCTTTTAAATTTCAGAAACCTGAAGAAGGTTCCATCAGTCATAGGGTCCAGAGGCTGGCAAAATATCGGTTTCTCAAGGTATTTGGATGTGATTTTTGTTCCACTACTCGTAGATCTGATTTTATTCCACTACTCCTATTATTTTAGGTTAACATCCTTGACCTTGAGCGTCCAAATTAGTAAGTAGCTTTTTGGTGTAGACCTTTTTTTTTTCTTTTTGTTATTGGTTTAAATAAATCTGCCTGCACCTGGGAGTGGGGGTGAGGGATTCTGTTTTTCTTTCAGTTCTTTAGCAGTTGTTTCTTGCAGTTCTGTTTAAACAACAGGTCAGCTTATAAACCATCATGAGTTTGTTGAATTTGTTTTGATGCGTGATAAAAATTTATAGTTTTCTCTAACCAGAAACAATCTGATCTTTTGCTGAATGCTGATGACCTGGATGCTATGTGGGTTTGCCTGAGGGAAAATTGCGTTATTGATGATGCAACAGGTGCTGAAAAGGTAGGTGACATCTACAATTCCTTTGACTTATATATGAATGCAACTGTTAGCAGTCACTAAGTTTCCTTTTACCCACCTTATTCTTCTGATACAACGCATCAATTTGTTCAGGTCGAGTGGTTACTCTGTATTCTTTCTGTTTGTAAACATAATGGAAAGCTTATTCTGTAGAATAAAATATTTTTCTTGGCCTTAAATTTCCTATACCGATGCAGATAAGGTCTAGGAATTGTTGGAGTAATTTAAGTTCTAATGGGTATTGGTGCAGCATCAATTATTTTGGGATCTCTGACTGTCCATATGCTCCAGTTTTATTAGAAGTTTTACTGCAATACTGAGTTAGGGCACGTGTGTGATAATAGGACCATTTGATGTTCTGGAATGAGCAAAAGAGGTTTTTCTTGCAGTTAGTTGGTATCTCTTTCCACCAGAAGCGTTCTTAGGTAGTGTTGTAAAAGATATGAATGTAGTCTATAAAAGTGTCTATTCTGGTATACAGTTGAGTAAATAATAGCAGATACTGCGGGACTTTAATTGGACAACCTCCAGTTGCCTGAGTTATCTGTCCAACACACATTGTCATATACTTCTTAAATATGTGATGCACTTCGTATAAATTTTTTCATAGCTTGCAATATGTCAATAAGTTTTCAGTTACCTAATAGTGTTGCATATTCCAGATTCTCAGTCATGACTTTCATTAAATGGCAAAAACATCAGATACTGAAGTACTTTAATCACACAACCTTCAGTTGCATGATGTATCTATCCAACGTGCATCATTACTTACTCCTTAAATATGAGATGCACTTAGTACAAAATTTGCCATAGCTTGCAATATGTCAAAGAGCTTTGTGTTACATAGTAGTGTTGCATGCATTCCAAGTTCTCATTCTGTATGACTTTCATTAAATGGCATCTTTGTTTTGTGAAAGTATGCATTAGTGGCACCATATTACTGAATATCTAATTTCATTTTTGTATGACTCTGGGTTAGTGTTTTCTCCTTTTCTTTTTTCCGTTACCTTTGAATCTATCAGTTGTTCCATTTTCTTTGAATTTGTCAGTTTTTAAGTTCACATCGTTAAAGAATCTGAGGCTCGTATAATTTGTCGAGTGAAGTTATACTGAGATGCACATCATCTGTAATTGTTTAGATGAATTATGAAGACTTCTGCCACATCGCCTCCGTATGTACAGAACAAATAGGCCTCAAATGTCGGCGCTTTTTCAGTCCCTCAAATTTCATGAAGTTTGAGAAAGATGAATCAGGAAGAATTTCCATCCTACCTTTCTATCTCTATGTGATGCGTACGGTAAAAGCTGCTGCTCCTTTGATACTCACAGAAAATTCAACACTGCCCCTTCCCCTTTCATTTTGTTTTTAGTATGATAGTTTGTGTCTTTCATGTTATATATTGCAGTTTTATTTGTCTAGGGGTTGGGTTATGCTGTTGGAAAAATTGAGTTGGGCTTGGAAATGAAAGACACCTTCAAATGAACTTTCTTTTCAATCTGTCATAACAAGCTTCACTGAATCTCCCACCAACACCCTCTCCCCTACCCACCCCCCCCCAAAAAAAAAAAAAAAAGAAAAAAGAAAAAAGAAAAAA
Source organism: Paulownia fortunei (assembly GCA_019321725.1). Taxonomy (NCBI): domain Eukaryota; kingdom Viridiplantae; phylum Streptophyta; class Magnoliopsida; order Lamiales; family Paulowniaceae; genus Paulownia; species Paulownia fortunei. Next base: position 15,650,799 of record CM033112.1, on the reverse strand, counting down.
GAAAACAACCAAATATAAGTAAGTAAATAAATAATCCAATTAAAATAAATAAAAAAATTGATAAGATATTAGATTTTACAAAACAAAGTTGAGCAAACTAAAGTACCCATAAACTCCTAGCTCCTTTGATTCACTGCTTGGTAACATAATTCCAGAATACAATTTAAACACTGAAAAGTTTGGCGATATGGAACCCTTGTTTTTGTAGCTTCCCTCCCTCTGGCTCTTATGAGGTACATTTGTGTTTAACTTAAAGACTTAAAGTTAACCATGCAAGTAAAGCTTCCATGAAAAAAGTTAATTGCACTCTCTTTATATTGTCGATATTTCTTCCTAATTAGAAATTGTGGTGGTATCATATTAAAGTTTTGAGATTTATACCCCTAGTCCACCTCATTTTTTGCTAGATAGTAAATTATGATCCTGATCCTGTTCTTTAAATTGTATCAATTTAAGTATCAGGTAATATTTCCTCATATAAGGCTGATTAATATGTGATTCTGGTTAATGCATTGGGTCGTTAAAAATATGTGAAAGTGAGATGATCCAAGTATCTACAACTGTTGTATGAAAAGAAAGTCATTCGCAGTGAATTCTTCCCTTATTATTCGCTTTATCAGAGAAAGACATAGAATAGAGTAACTGACCCAACTTCGAAAGGTGTAGCATCAAATTAAGGAGCTTTATCCATTGACTCACACTAATGAATAATGAATAAATTAGGTAACAATCAAGGTTCACAAGGGGTTGTCGAGGAACAACTGTAAATAGAAATTTAACAGATTGCTTTGGAGATGATTGGCTGAATCCTCAAGGTCATATCCTACTAAAAAAACAGCTGACCTTGTTATTCGAAGGTATCCCATACTTCACATTGTCAGTCTCATCCGCACTATCACCATTCAGACTATAGGTAGTAGCTGTTACTTTGAATGCCTTTCGGTTGAAAATTCATTTCAAAAGTGGATTGGTTAGTAATTGCAGTATGTAAATGAAAAAGGGTGGGATGATGTTCTAAAGTTGCTCAAGTGCAAATATTCTGTCATTCACTATTAATACTTCAATATGCTCCAGGTTTCACTTACTCAAGCGAGAATTGATATGAGTGAGCTTGATGAGGATTCTGATGGCTTCCTTCAACCTCATGTATGTTAATTGTACTTCTGAGGCTTTGATCCTGCATAATGGGTTGCGACATTAGATACAAAGCTGCTTGATGATGACCTCATATGTGCTAATTTATTTTTCCTTTTTTCTTCTTTGAAATAGGAAATGGAATCCTATATAAGAGGTCTTATTCCTAATTTGGCACAATTAAGGGACATGCCTGCCGCTTTTGTGCAGATGTATTGTCGCATAGCCGCACACAAGTTTTTTTTCTTTTGTGATCCACATAAACGAGGTTGGCATTCAGTTCTAATAATTAGGTTGCTGCTGAAGTATTGCTATTTTGTTTTTACGATTGAGCATATAAAAACTAATTGTTAATAACAGGGAAGGCATGCATAAAGAAAGTCCTGCTTAGTAATTGTCTTCAGGAGCTAATGGAACTACACCAGGTAAATTTTGGTATTATTTACCTGAAATAGCTCATTGCATGATAAATGAAATATAGTAGCTCAGAAATTACTACTTTCAGATATATATTCAAGTTCGAACGGAAGCATTTTTAATCCTAAATTCCTTGATACCAAACTGTACCTTAATCACTAGCCATTGATGTGGAATTCATTTTCATCATTCCAAATAGTAGTCTTTCAATTCTTTCCCCTTTGCATCAGGCGGCTGGAACCTCTTTGGGCATTGTGTTGCTTATTTTTCCTTTTCATTTTAGTTTTGGAATATTATTTTGTTTTTATCTTTCATGTACACTAGGAAAGTGAGGAAGAAGCTACCGATACTGAACAAGCTGAAAACTGGTTCTCATTGACATCTGCTCAACGCATATGCGGTTAGTGCTCTACTTAGGTTTTTGATTTCTATGCATGCTTCACTCACTTTATTGCTGTTTGAATATATCTAGATGCTGTGTATGTTGGTAGAGCATTAAGTTCTTATTATTCTTTTTCTTGTTATCTATGAGAGAAATTCACTATTTACCCCTGAGGTTTCAACTCATTTTCAAAAAAGCATCCTTAAATTTATAAAATTCTCAATGTTGTCCCTCCAATCACATTCTGGCAAGAATTTCCGGCATGTTAAGGGCATTTTAGTATTTTAACTACTATTGTTTATAGGAAAATTTCATATGCATCCTCAATTTTCACTTTAGTATTAAAATCATCCCTGAGCTTTTATAATTTATAAATTTAATCATTTCCTTTGATTTGATTTTGATTTTGATTCTAGCATTTTACTATGTACCTTTTCAGTGTCAATTTTTTTTCTTCTTATTCTCCTTTATATATTGTTGTGTTGTATTCATATGATAGTAATTCTTTGCTTCCAATTTATCTGAGTTTAAGTTTTGATTTTTATCCCCTACTATTAATTTCACTAAACTATCTCTATGTTGCGTAGTACTATTCTAATATGTGTTTTTATGCCTACTTTTTCTCAAATGATATTGTGATATATAGTAATTCAATAATAGATCTCAAGAAAGCCCATACCTTGTAGTATAGTTATTTTTCTTTTATCTTTTTTCTAGTTAGATGGGTTAACTTCAAAGCAGTTAGCTAAATTGGTAGAGGCACGTGATTTTTTTAATAAAATTTAAAATGTAGGTAATATTAGTTATTAAATTAAAAATATTATAGGCAGGATAAAATAATTTTTATATGAACTTATGTTTAAATTTCAACCGCACTATCTAAACAAAATCATTGATCATTATAGATAAAATTACAAATGCAATATTTATTAGAGTCAAAATTTGAATCTGTATCAAATATGTGTTGAAAGAATATTTAATGAGGCTATCTAATTGTGCGCACAAATAGGCATACATGGATAGCATCATAGTTTTTACTTAATGTAATTTATTTCATGAGTTTGGTTGAATTTTTTTGTGGTTGATGTAATATGAAATTTTTAATTGCAAGTGAGTTTTGTTTGACACATTCAATGTCTAAATCCGAAAAATATGATTGAAAAATTAAAATATTGTATTAGGAGAAAGTATGTGGTTTCTTTATATTTTTGGTTGTTTGATGCACCCACGAAAAGAATTAAAAACTCAAAAAGTGCTAATGTACTCTATTACTATGGGCTATGAATGGTCATATTATTAGTTAATAATAAGGATTAAATTGCTATTGGAAAACGAAATTGGTTTTTTGGGATTGCATTATCATATAACACAAGGGAATGCTAGTACTTCGACCAATAATTCACTCTCTTTTCCGTAATTCTAGTGGAATGATGAAATGTGATCAGGTGGACAATATTGATAAAATTTAAACATATAATTTTATACCTATAATTATGATTTCGAAGATAAATTCAAACTTCAGATATGAAAATGAATTTTTACCTACTATCTACTGGTACATAGTATGCTGGTGATGCCCAGCATGTGAGTTATTGATTAGCTGCACAAATGTATAATTCTCAATTTTGAGGTTAATTGGCATATTTGATGTAATGGTGTGCATTAAACAGATTGAAACCATCTTCAATCCTGTGTCTGTTGTGTTGTTTTAACAATGGGAAGCAAATCACTCCAACTGCATGAGTTTGTCTGTCAATATTTCAGCTCTATACCAATATGTAATGCACTAGGGCAGTGTGGAACTGATTTTCTATGGTTTTTCATCAGAACATGTTTGTCAAACTAGGTTCTGTATTGTCGGATAAGCATATATTTGAATGATTATGTGTGGATATATGTTTATTTTCTTGCATCAGCTCCATATATTTGTATTAAACATTTTTTAGAGCTTTTTTTCTCTTCACCCAGAATGAGCTGATCCTCGAACAATCAACTTGAATGTGTGCTATGCTTGAAATATCTAGTCTTTTTAATTTATGTATATAATTTTCTTTTGGCTGTGTGCTTGTGGAGGTGAGGAAACGGTTCTGATGCCTGGATATTATTTGTTTTCCTGATTTCTGAATATTTGTTTTGGCTTCATTAGCTTACAACTGCTAGAATCTGTATTTGCAGATATGTTCCTTGCTCTTGATAAAGATATGAATGGAACTCTGAGCAAACAGGAGCTTCGAGATTATGCAGATGGGACGTTGACGGATATTTTCATTGAGAGAGGTAGAAACTGACTGTAGCCCCCCACCCCCCTCTCTGTCTCTGCAGAGAAATATACTGAACCACACCTCACTCAAGTATTTGTACTGTTGCTTAGAATGGTAATTGATTTTGCCTCATATACCATTTTCTGAACACTCTTCTGCCTTTTTAACTATATGCAATATCCTTTACAATTCATGCTTGCTGTCTTTTTTAGTAGCCATTTCTTATTTATTGAAGAAAATTATCTGACGCATCTTATTCATGAGCTGGTAATATCACCTGAGATCTCATTTAGAAAAAATAATTATAATCTTTTTGCCTATAAATGAAATTTTATGAATAAGAAAATTGGGAACTCCACATGTGTAAGAGGTAACCTTTATTATTATTCTGTGAAATGGACTATCAGTTATCATAGCTCATGAATGGATCACGTCCACGAGGAAAAAAAAAAAAAAAGAAAAAAAGAACAAGAAAAATAACAGAAAATGAAAAAGGTTTCTAATCAAAGCCCACTTCAAGCAATGAGCCATCAAATCAAAGTTTCTTTTGGACGGAAATGATACTCCTTCTTGCCCAAACTTATTGCTCTCCATTTCCGTTTTGGGACATCTAAAATAAAACTCCATTTCTGAAAATAGATTTTTTTTTTTCCAGAACTACCGTCTCAATTAAAGTAATGACGTGAAACCAACAATAGTTAATGAGTATTGTAAAGGGCAATAGTGTGAACGTGTACAAAACTTATACTTTTTTCAACTCTTATTCAAAACTCTATGTCATGTCAAAATAGGACCATAATTTTGGGATGGAGAAAGTATTATGTGAGAACTTTCAAGAATTAAATGATCCTACTAAATATCTTGTTAAGTGTCGTGGAAAGCAAAGCTTTCTCTCTCTCTCTATATTCATTAACAGCCATTAACATTAAGACTGGTTTAATAAAGGTACTTAGTGAAAATTTCACCTCATGTATTATTACTTAAATACTCCTTGATGTTGTCCCATGCTTTTCCTTGTATAGTTTAGTTTTCCTTTTTGGTTGTGGTAGCATCTTTCAAGTTTTAATAAAAAATGAATGCCTAGTTTTTATCATATCTGCAGTCTGCTTATGGGTATTAAGTTATTACAACGAATCACTGCATTATAGATTATCTATTCATATTCAATGACCATAGCCCCAATGCTCATTCAATTTCGGGGGATTACTAGATTGCTAGACTCATCAGAAGTGAAGATAATGCTTCCCCTGGTTTAATAGAATGGTTGGTAAGATTGGTCCTAGTGCATGTACTTATACCTGCAGTTGGGATGTGTTCCTTGGATAAAGAAGACGGAGGGAAGGGGGGCTGGACCTGGAGCCCGGTCCCCCCAGTCCAGCCCTCAAGTGGGTATAATCTTTATTTTTGTTCTCCCTCCGTCCCATATAAAAGTATAGTTTGACTGGACAAACACTTTGAAATTTAAAAGTGTGCTTATATTGTTGACGTCAAAAACAGTGGTTAATAGTAGTGTCACATAATTACTTTAAATGAGTGTTTTTAAGAAAAAAAATTGCATTTAGGAAATAGAGCTTTATTTTGTGACTTGTCAAAAAGGAAATATGAGTGATAAATTTGGGATCAAATCGATGTGAGTGATCTATCTCGGTCTTGGCCTGCTTGGATAAGTGTGGTGACATGTGAGACTCCTTGTCCTCATATCTGAAGGCATCCATGATATATATGGATAATTCTCTTTAGTGGACTATGTCATTTGAATTCTAAAATAAGGTTATATTCTGTGAGCTCTAGTACCTCTCCTCCTGTCACTGTTGACAATTATGGTAAATAAAAATAATTCACCAACTGTGCTATGTTGTATCCCTTCTTTTACAGTAAACTGTTAATTTTTGTCGGTATCTTTATATAGTGTTTGATGAGCATGTCCGGCGTGGAAAAAGTGGAGGTGGTAATGCGCGGGAGATGGATTTTGAGAGTTTTCTTGACTTTGTTCTAGCTCTTGAGAACAAAGACACTCCAGAAGGATTAACATATTTGTTTAGGTGTCTTGATCTTCAGGGAAGGGGATTCCTAACAACTGCTGATATTCATACACTGTTCAGGTTTGGGTCAAAAATACTTCCTCTGGTTACTTTATATAAGTGTTTAAAATTTATTAATTTGTTTATTATATTTTAATCACATTGAAGCAAAAATTTAATGTGAAGTAAAGAAAGGTAACATCAAGAGCTTTGAATGTTTCCTGATGCAATCTTCCAACAAAAAGCATCTGCAATTCCTGCTTGTGGTTCTTGAGCAAGACCTACATGTCTCAAGTTGCCAGATACATGCACTCCAGCTTGGGATCTTATCCAAGAATTTATGTTGTCCATTTTGAACTGTATAAATCTCTAATCAACTGAAACTGGATAATTTTCCCCATCATGAAACAGGGATGTTCACCAGAAATGGATCGAGGGTGGGAATTATGAGCTTTGTATTGAGGATGTAAGGGATGAAATCTGGGATATGGTGAAACCAGCTGACCCGTTGACTATAACACTGGTCGATCTACTTGCTTGCAAACAGGGCGGGACAGTTGCAAGCATGCTTATAGATGTGCGGGGCTTTTGGGCACATGACAACAGAGAAAACCTTCTCCAGGAAGAGGAAGAGCCAGAAGAGGAACAATAGGCTTGAGCCTTTTGGGAACTTGTAATAATCGCACATAAATTGGAGATAAACCATGTTAGTTCAACTTTTATCAAATGTGTAGTCACTCAGTTTCTTCTGTTTAATGAAAAATATCATGCTTATAGGCAATTGCAGATTTTGTTGACTAACTAGTGGAAAATGAAAATCAAATGTGTAGTCACTCAGTTTCTTCTGTTCAATGAAAAATATCATGCTTATAGGCAATTGTGGATTTTGTTGACTAACTAGTGGAAAATGAAAATTGTTAAAATAACTCTATCGGACCATGTATTTAGTAATATATGGAACGTGTTATTTAGCCGCAAAATATAAAAATTGAAATGACCAAGTGACGACTGAACTCTATACATGCACTGGTGAGCGCTAGGTTGATGTTGAAAGGCCATAAGGCCCGCACTTCGGCTACTCTACCTCCCTCCCTGTCTGCCTGTAGAAGCCCAGCACTTCCATTTTCAGGTTTTCCTTTAGCGATAATATATACATATACATACACATACATGGGCTGAGGTTTGTTGAATCACTAGGAACTTTATTATTTGCATAATTGTGTCGCCATCTGCTATTGCTGATGTTTCCATTATAAATTTATCCGAGTGAATTTTTTTGGCTGTCAATTTTGACTAATTTTTTGAACAAACATGGCCTTCCGCTATACATGTGCACTGCATGTGTCTGGTTTTGGTTATTATATAATTATAGCGTGTTAGTGTAATATTATTTTATCTAAGTTATTCTTCTTTACTTTCTTTACTTATTTTATTCTGCTATTATTCTTTAACTAAGTGAAATTAAAAACTAATGAATAATTAATTTTTAACTAATAAGGTAAATAATAACTAATTGTTTTGTAACTAATCAATTCATCATGCAATTATTTGACTAATCAAATAATTAGAGTTTATTTGTAAATCTTAAGAAATCAAATAAATAATAATAAATTATTAACTAATCAAGTAGTTAATAATCAATTATTTTTAGTTAGTCAAATATTTATTCTTCAAAAAACTAACCAAATTATTTATTATTGTTGAATAAAAGTAGTCAAATTAATTAGTTAATCATAATTATTGAGCAATTCTTTAGGACGATAAGTAATTTTTTACTAAATAAATACTCCATAATTAATTAACAACTAATAATAATTTAACTATAATTACATACAAATATTAATTAAGTGAGAAAACTAAAAGGAAAAAAAACATATAATCAATCTTCTTTCATTTTTCGCATTTTATCATATTATTCTTTTCATTTTATCACTTTCTTTACTTTTTTTTCCTTCTTTTAATTTTTTCCTTATTCTTCATCCAATCCACCGTCCCCAACTCATGGCCACCCCTGCCTCCACCCACATTCATATTGTTGAATTCGCATAGGCCCATGGGGTGCAGTTGAATGCTAGAATTTTGCAAAAACCTTCATAATTAGAACCCATGTATCACTGCTTCGATGATTGACTATATATATGCAAAATTTAATTCTGTACGGGCTGGTGTAACAAAAACTTAATTTTTTAAACGAAATGAAGTTAATCACATTACATGCAATTAACTAACCTACATATGCTATCGTGAGATCTATTATGCAGTTTTTGATTTGATAACAAAGATAAATAATATTACCTCTTGAGTTTTATTTGAAGACGTGGGTAGAATCGCGAATCAATTTGCAATTTGGTAGCCTTTGGATTCTTGATCAACCCATAAAATTGTCTAGTTTACTTTAGTTCGCATTGGCCCCATAACAAGAGGCGCAATGAATTTTTAAGATTTTTTCTTAAAACACATAATTATGACATTCATAATTAGAAACAACATATCTCATTGCTATCACGAATGGATCGATTATGTGATATTTAATTCCTGTATGAAAAGAGGTCAGGTTTTTACCTACAAGCTTGCGGTTGATTATAGAGGATGTGAAACGATCCAAATCATTCGATAACTCTCACTACTGAAATTGGGAGTTCTTCATTTTGTACTGAAATTGAGAGTTCTTAAATTTTCACAAATTTCAAACCCTAAACTTGAATCGGTTTGTCCTACAACTCCAATTGTTTCTCCTCTAAGCGTGTTAAGTATGACTTGTCCAGATTTTAATGATAAATAGGTTAGCTTGGGTTAGACCTCTCAAAACTCTTAAAGTTTTTCTGTTATGGTAGGATTTTTGTAAAGACTACTCTAATAGGCAACCCCTTTTGAAAACTTAGCCTGAAAACAGAAAAGGATGAAGAAAAGCTGATGATAGAAAAATTGATGAAGAACTCAAGACCCAAACAACAAAGTTCAAGATCAAAAGTTCAAAATTAGTGGGGTTAAAGGTTTCAATGGAGTAAGGACACAGACTGTCAAGTGATGACTTAAAGTCATCAAATGATCAATAAAGTCAGACTAGTAAAGGAGCTGGATAGAGAAATAACAAGATTTTGAGAAGTTGTTAAGTTCAAGAGCAGAGCAGTGCACTTAGCGGGATAAGGGATCACAACATAGTGAGGGTAGGGATATCTACAATAGATTAAGTTACAATCATCAACCTCATACTGATAAATGCTAATAGATGTAAAAGGGCAACATAGAGATGGTATAGGAAAAGTATGACACATTGCAAACAGTGTTAAACCACAATTGCATTGCAGTATGACCAAACAGCTGCACTAACAAAAAAGAGAAAAATAGGTGCAACAGACAGAAAAAGAGAGCTACAGAAGAGGCTAATAACTGATATACAAAGATAGAGATGAGCATACACGCAGACACACAAAACACATAACTTACAATCTTTCCTAGTGATATTAACCAAAAGTTAAACAAGAAAAGCTCTCAAATATTCCCTAAGAGGGAAAAAAATAGTCTACAAAGAGCAATTAACAACTCTTCATATACTTATCACTTGAAACTAGAAGAGCTTTCATGTTGGACTTGGGCCTGTATGGAAAGAGTTTGAAATATGACCTGTGTGGGAAGATTTCAACATCTGACCTTTGTGGGAAGATTTCAGAATCAGGCCTGTGTGAGAAGGTTCTTCATTGGACCTATGTGGGAAGATCTTTTTGTTGGCCACTCATTAAGTTCCATACATGTCAATGCAACATCTAATGTATCCCCTTTGTGATTGTCAGACAATCAGAAGATACATCAAAATAGAACACGACATGCACAAGGCTTACATGGTGCCTTAGTCCAAGGACTAATTGTGTATTATCGTAACATGAAAATCTTATTTCGACAAACAATGTTTCCAATTAAGAATTTTCAGTGGGCTTGTTCAGTGTATTTGTTCTCTAATAAGTACTTGCATATATGCACCAGCGTCACTACGCCAATGTCTATGGAGTGAGACATCCTCCTTATGTGAGCATGCATCATATGTGCGAGTCTATTGGCCTGTTTGATGTTCCTCTCAAAAAGCCCTCGACTCGAAACTAATTTAAAACTAAAGCCATAGAGGTATATTCTATGATCACAATCAAATCATGCCCCGTAGCTAAGTTTGGTGTAGGGACTTTATCTGATTACTATATGTAATTGAAGATAAGAAATTTATCTATGTTATTAATATGATTTGAAAAAGATTATTTTTACAAATATAAGAGTATAAAAGATGCCCAATCTAATTAGCGTGCCGGGTACTACTATAATAATATGACCCTCATTCCTTCTAAAACTAGACTCTTAGAGTGAACACTCTTGTTTACTCTCTAATCTTATCACCTCTTGGAATAGGATTCTTAATCTAACTTCCTTTAGAAATTGGATTCTCAATCTAATTTTCCATTAGGCTTCCTATAAACCCACACCTAGTGGGCCTATGCCTAATTAATTAATTAGGCTCTAATGTAATTAATTCAATTAATTAAATTAATTTTTATTATAAATTAATTAAGATAATCTTAATTAATTAATCTAGTCAATTAATTAAATATTTCAATTAGGGTACTTAATCCAATTAGGTCCAATTAATTGATCCCATCAACTAATTGAATTAATTCAATATTTAATTATTTTAAGTCCTATTAACTAGTCATATAGTCATACTAATTAATTTAATACAATACTTGGATTAATATCTAGAGTAGAAATGGACTTGTTCAAGATTTATGTGTGACCCGTTATATTAACCAATAAGCTAGCATTTGACTCACAACTCTTGTGACTTAATTGAATAAATTATTCATTTCGAATAATTTTAATCCTCTTGGGATTAACTCAATAATTCCCAGACCCACAAGTGATGGGAAGCACCTAACAGATCATCATGACTACCTAGTCTAAGGTGAAGTAGTAAAGCTATTTCAATTACGAATAACAAGTACAATGCTTTTGTTAACTAATTTCTCAATTGAGCGTAGGACATGAATTATTAGTACAAACCTAATAGCTTAGTAACTATGTAATAATACCATCATATTCTCCAAATTGAATGAGAAAGATTTGAGAATTCTCAAGGATTTCTTCTAGCTTTATGAAAAGGCATTATGACAGCTCATTAAGTAATGGTGCTAAGAGTTCATTTGTGGTGGGTTCCAAAATGCCTTCAATACATGTCAAAGAATCAAGATCATTATGGGATTTACACTTAAATAGCTCCTTGTGTTGTACATGGGAGATTCTTTATACCGTGGGAAGAAGAACTCTTTATTTGATGGAGAGATCAACAAAATAAATAGTCAGCTTTCAGGCTGGGAAAAGATCAACTTGTCATATGGTGGAAGGTTATCTTTCAATTCATTGCATCCTTGCAAGATTCTTTTGGGTTATAGTAGATGGCAAAAGTAGATTACATTGGTCCTCTTAACTGAAACTTTGTTACCCTTGCAAAGAAGGAGGATTGGGAATTCGTAACCTTGCTGATGTTGCTAATACATTTTGACATAAATTATGGTGGAAGATTAGGGCAAACTCATCTCTTTGATCATCTTTTATGTTACAAAAATATGGCAAAGGTAAATCTTTGATCATAGCTCAACCAAAACAACATGACTCCCCTTTATGGAAAAAACTTTGTCAATACCAGAGGTAGTAGAGCAACACATAACATGGTCCTTTGGTATAGGAAAATATCTCCTTTTGGTTTGATGATTGGAATAGAAAGGGAGCTCTTTATAAAAAGGATAGAAAATGGACACTTTGGTGCACTAGTTTCAGATTTATGGTCTCAAGATTGCTGAAATTTGTAGCTTTTTCTAGAATTTTTCCATATGATATTTTGGAGGAAATCGATCCAATACCTTTTGATCAAACCAAAAATGATGTAGCATTTTGGAGACTACCATCATTTGGACTTTTCTCTCTTAATTTTGCTTGGAATGCAACAAGACAACCTGCTCCTACAAACTTTTTGTTTGACTTTTGGAATAAAATTTTCGCACTATCCATGTCAATCTTCTTATGGAGACTCTTTAAAAATCTTATACCAGTGGATTGCATTATGAGAAAACATGGATATAAGGTGTTGTGGATCAAATGAGGAATCCATCCCTCATATGTTTCTTTAATGTCTATTAACAAGAAGAGTCTGGGATTTCTTTGAAAGGTGCTGGTGTGGCTTGTGCACTTAAATGCAATCTAATTCCATAAGTGTACAAGCCAATAAGTAATAAAGTGTATGAGTATATGAATGTCTTGTCCTGGAGAGTATGTGAGCAACTACTAAAGTATAGATAATCCAACTATATTTAGCATATCAAAAATTTGGTAGATTGATTTGAAAACTTAAAAATAAATTAACAAGCAATAAAACCAATTAAGAAAAATAGGGGATTTAGACTTCGGTGGAGAAGTGCAAAGGCATTGGATTGCCATTCTATTGCATTGTGAATTCTTACAAGTTAGTGAATAGGATTGACATTGAATTATGTGACTGTGGGAACTCCAATATTATGTGATACTCTTTTCCAAGATGTATCACACCTATTACTATAAAGCAACCGGTATATTCCTATACAAGTTTAGCTATCCAATAATGTATTAGGCTTTGTGATTTCCTCTAGCTTTTGACAATCAAGTTTATGACTACTGTGTGCGTTAACTCCTATATTCCTATAGTGACCTAACCCACGACATATACAACACAAGCACTTGTTTGACACTACCTCCCGATCTCAATCACAACAACAATGTTCACCTCAAAACTGACCAAATTTCATGAAGCAATAAACACATAGTGTATGCTCACCACAAATAAATAGTGCAAACAACACTTGTTTCTCAACATCATGCCTTTACAATTTTCTTTAGAATTAAACATAATCAAAAGAAAACTAAAGTAAAAGTTATAACCCCTTTTAAAGGTCTTCACTTCTAGCTTTAGATTCTCCTTGCCCAAAGTAGCTTATTCTTCTCTTTGTCTTGTATTCCCAATTCCTTGATGATGGTGTTTGTGTTTTTTTTTAATGTAGTATGTGGATAAATATTGAAGAATGGGTGTTTTGGGTGGAGAGAAAAGTGTGTGAGAATTTAGGTATAGAGTATGTGCGGGTGATGAATTGTGTGTTGAATGATGTGTATATTATGTTTTGTTCAAGAAATTATATGTAACCATATGTGTATCTATCATTTATGTGATGTATGTATATGTATATAGTGTATATAATAGTGTGTAAGGGTGTAGTTGTGTATAATGAGAGAGATTCCATGTATGGATCAACATTGGACCACTTGTGCCACGGTGTTAAATAGGGGGTGTCGTGGCGCCTCCAAATCCTCCAGCTAGTGCCCAGATTTAGCCCCTCGCGCCGCAGAGCGAGACTATTCCAGACTGCACTGTTAAGCCTCTTTCAACTAAATTTTCACATCTTTTAAGCCGAACTGGCATTTGGCGTCTTTATAAGAATTGTAGCCCTATCTCTTGCTTTCTATATCTTCATGAATCAACTCAATATAACTTTTTTGGAAAGAGTTATACGAGAAATACGAAGACTGCGCATCTGAAAGTTTCTGCTGACTTTTTAATTGATTTTCCATCTTTCACTCTATTTATTCAATTCTTAGTTCCTACACATATTTATCACAAAATAAGGCACAATTGTATTAATTTTAAAGCAGAAACATGTGCAATTGTGCTAATGGAGTTGTTGAAAATGTCACACTTTATGAGCCTATCAACTACCCCTAAACTTGGCCATTTGCTCATCCTCGAGAAAAACTCAAAATCAAACAATCATAGGCTCATAATTTAATTATGAATTACTAAGCTTGATCAACCAATTCAAATGCCTCATCAATCTTTATTTCATCAATCTAGTCATTAATTCAAAACGTATATGCGTGAAGTGTCAACCTCTAGTTTCATGCATGTAATTTAGGTATGAATTTCACAACCAATAACTCTCACGTTCTAAGCAAAGAAGTTCTAGATGTTCCATAGGCTTGCTTTTCATACAACCTCTCCACTAATGTAAACACTTGCAAACTTAAATCAAAAGGATTTCAATAAGCTTGTAACGTAAGGCCTAGGTATTGACTTACAAAGAAAGGGTAAGGATAAATAACGTAAGAGAGCATAAAGTATTGCATATAAAATCTTACACTACTCATTTCTTTTCTCTTTCCCAATTCTCTTCCTTTTCCAATGGGATTCATGCTCTTCTTTTCTTTTCTTTTCAACACTTTTTTTTACTTCATTTCTTTTTTGAAATTTTTTCTTTTCCTTTTTTTTTCTTTTCTACTTTTTTTCATAAATTCCAAGACTTTATTTGTTGCTCATTTGCTTTAACAATCCCCAAATTTATTTCTTTTTATCAACATGAGTTGTGATGGTTTTCTTGCACATTAACTGAAACTTTGTTACCCTTGCAAAGAAGGACGATTGGGAATTCGTAACCTTGCTGATGTTGCTAATACATTTTGACATAAATTATGGTGGAAGATTAGGGCAAACTCATCTCTTTGGTCATCTTTTATGTTACAAAAATATGGCAAAGGTAAATCTTTGATCATAGCTCAACCAAAACAACATGACTCCCCTTTATGGAAAAAACTTTGTCAATACCGAGAGGCAGAAGAGCAACACATAACATGGTCCTTTGGTATAGGAAAATATCTCCTTTTGGTTTGATGATTGGAATAGAAAGGGAGCTCTTTATAAAAAGGATAGAAAATGGACAATCTGGTGCACTAGTTTCAGATTTATGGTCTCAAGATTGCTGAAATTTGTAGCTTTTTCTAGGATTTTTCTAGATGATATTTTGGAGGAAATCGATCCAATACCTTTTGATCAAACTAAAAATGATGTAGCATTTTGGAGACTACCATCATTTGGACTTTTCTCTTTTAATTTTGCTTGGAATGCAACAAAACAACCTGCTCCTACAAACTTTTTGTTTGACTTTTGGAATAAAATTTTCGCATTATCCATGTCAATCTTCTTATGGAGACTCTTTAAAAATCTTATACCAGTGGATTGCATTATGAGGAAACATGGATATAAGGTGTTGTGGATCAAATGAGGAATCCATCCCTCATTTGTTTCTTTAATGTCTATTAACAAGAAGAGTCTGGGATTTCTTTGAAAGGTGTTGGTGTGACTTGCACTTAAATGCAATCTAATTCCATAAGTGTACAAGTCAATAAGTAATAAAGTGTATGAGTATATGAATGTCTTGTCCTGGAGAGTATGTAAGCAACTACAAAAGTATGAATAATCCAACTATATTTAACATATCGAAAATTTGGTAGATTGATTTGAAAACTTAAAAATAAATTAACAAGCAATAAAACCAATTAAGAAAAATAGGGGATTTAGACTTCGGTGGAGAAGTGCCAAGGCATTGGATTGCCATTCTATTGCTTTGTGAATTCTTACAAGTTAGTGAATAGGATTGACATTGAATTATGTGACAGCGGGAACTCCAATATTATGATACTCTTTTCCAAGATGTATCACACCTATTACTATAAAGCAACCAGTATATTCCTATACAAGTTTAGCTATCCAATAATGTATTAGGTTTTGTGATTTCCTCTAGCTTTTGACAATCAAGTTTATGACTACTGTGTGCGTTAACTCCTATATTCCTATAGTGACCTAACCCACGACATATACAACACAAGCACTTGTTTGACACTACCTCCCAGTCTCAATCACAACAACAATGTTCACCTCAAAACTGACCAAATTTCATGAAGCAATAAACACAGTGTATGCTCATCACAAATAAATAGTCATCCACATCACATACAAGTTAACAATTCACAACTTCGTAGAAATGGCTTTTTAATCCTTGGCAAATTGAGTTTAGTTCGTAATGAAATAGTGCAAACAACACTTGTTTCTCAACATCATGCCTTTACAATTTTCTTTAGAATTAAACATAATCAAAGGAAAACTAAAGTAAAAGTTATAACCCCATTTAAAGGTCTTCACTTCTAGCTTTAGATTCTCCTTGCCCAAAGTAGCTTATTCTTCTCTTTGTCTTGTATTCCCAATTCCTTGATGATGGTGTTTGTGTTTTTTTTAATATAGTATGTGGATAAATATTGAAGAATGGGTGTTTTGGGTGGAGAGAAAAAGTGTGTGAGAATTTAGGTATAGAGTATGTGTGGGTGATGAATTGTGTGTTGAATGATATAAAATGTCACACCTTAAGCTCTTTTAGGGGCAATCATTGTTTTTTCAAGTTGAAAAGTATAGGTATAGTGAGCTTTAAAAAATAAAGTCGAATGGGGTCATTAATACGCATTGCACATGCCATTCTTTGAAAAAGGCTCAATAAGGTAACTAGTGAATAAAAATATGATCATGGTAGGGTTGAAAGGCACAAATGAGTCAAAGATAGCCTAAATAATTTCCAAGTTTGCTAGTTATCTAGGATTTTGCCTCAAAGTGTAATCAAGTAAGTTCTAGAATACCATAAAATGACTAATACAACTCATTGAAAGCAAAATCTAACACCAAGTAGCACGCAATTCACAAGATATCGATGCAACATGCTCAGTGAAAATTCATCATTCCTGACAAAGATCAAATACACACAAGAATTGCCGTGTCACAAGACTAGCAATCTTTCTTTCCTCTAGACTCTATATAATATCAATTAGGTATCATCATAGACAATTGATAATTAAGTTATTCATTAAATCACAAAACATGAACTCAACTAAGTTTGTTAACAAAGCATTCTTTCTTTTGGACTCTCATCACACAATATGAGTAATTTACACAGTAAACTTCAATAAAAATAAAAAAATTGGCTCAATTTTTCACATACATAAAGCTCAAACACACAAAATACGAATCTCACCCCCAACTTTAAAATTAACATTGTTTTAGATGTCTAAATAAATAAAGCACATAAGGGGAGGAGGGAATAAGAAACTCCCTTTTCCAATAGATGATGCCCTTAGAGTCGATGAGAGATCAACAAGTATGACCAAAGAGATGTCCATCTACGCAAGAAAAAGGAGACATGTAAGCACATGGGCTATACACACAAGTGAAAACACAAAAATAAATGAAACAATGCAATAGCTAAACAAAAGAAAGCTCAATATGCCTAAATCTAGAAATGGAACATGCTTCAAAAAATAACTAAGAAATTATTCGAAAGAAAAGGAAAAAAAAATGCTTGGGTTGCCTCCCAAGAAGTTCTTGGTTTATAATCGTCAGCCCAACTATCTTTTTTGCTCATCCCAGATCTAAAAATAAGTGTTTATCATCCCATGCCTTTGTGTGCTCTAAAAATATAGGTGATCCTTCCGATAGGTAAGGCGAGGATGATCCAGAGTACCATCAAGGGTGTAGGTTATCCTTCAAGCATCTATTTTGCACTCAAGTTATGAATTTGCTGGGGAATATTTTTGGAAGGGGGGTTCAGAGGTTGTGTGGTTATGGGGTTTGGTGACCACTAGAAAATCTAAGCTTACATTATCTGGAAAATTCCACAGATAGGATGGATGAAGCTAAATTGTGATGGGGCTGCTAACGGGAATCCAAGTATAACTGGAACGAGGGGGTGGGGGGTGGTTACTAGAAATCATGTTGGAGTCCCATTTTTTGTATATTTTTATTATATTGGTGAGTCAAGGAATGTTTATGCAGAATTATTTACTTTAATGGAAGGACTTGCCTTATGCTTTGCTAAAGGTATCTGTCGGCTTTGGATTGAGATGGATGCTATCGTGATCATTTACAAGGGCAGAACACACAGGTAATTAGCAATTGCAACATCTTATTGCTTAATTTTAGTTCTTAAGGAAGCAAATGTGAAATTCAGCTCACACATATCTTTAGTCAGGAGAAATAAATGACTGGTTTCCTCGCTAACTGTGTATGTGTAATTTAAGCATCGGGAATCTGGTCACCAGAAGAGCTTCCTTCTTTTGTTCACGGCCATATTAGATTATATTGCTCAAAAACTTCCCAATTTTAGATTTGCTTAAAGTTTTGATATGTTTTTTGTATGTAAGGGAGTTAGTACTCCTTATTTATTGCTTTTAATTTGTAAAATAAATTGGTAGGAGTTCATGCTAAACCTTCCACCTAAACACAGATGGATTTGACCAGAAAGAAAAAATTCCTATGTAAGAAAATTGAGACAAAAAATTGATACCCTCTTCCCCCAAGACATAAATTTCGATTAAAACCAACAACAAATTTAGTTGATGTTATTTAATTATAAAAAAATTATTAAAATGTGTTGACTAATATTTTTAGTGTCTACGCAGATGACTGTGATGAGAACCAGATGTGCTAAGATAAGTTCATGCCAATCATTTGATCGATTGATTTTGTTTATTATAATTATTTGATTGACTAATAATTAAAATAACTGTGTGTATTAGAATATTTATTTAATGATTATTCTAGGATTCTTATGTAAATATCTTTGAGCTTGCTATTAATATATTTGATTATATTATATATATATATACATATATGTAAAGTTGGTTGATAAAGATGTTATTAAAAGAAGACAGATTATGTTGAATAAGAACAATAAATGTATTAATCAGAAAAAGAAAAATTCAAACATTCCTTTTTCTATTTTATTTCTCACATGTTTTAATTGTGTATCACCATTCATGGCCATCAATCAAGCTCTCAATTACCTTAATTAGCTTTAGAAAAATTATCTCAATTAACCATAAGAATAGACATTCTTCTCTCTAACTTCACGATATCTCTATTTCTCTTTCTCTCTCTCTTCTCAACCCCACATCTATCTTCCTCCCCATTTTTCTTTAACTTCTGTTAGATGAATTTTACTTTAGCCATAAAAAAGAAGAAGTAATTATACTTAGACCTTCTCCTAATCATCTCCATGTACCAAGAGAAACACAGAAGAGTCTCAAGGTATGGTGATTAAGCATTAATTGTTATAATTATACTTCTCTCTCTTTACAAATATATAAACATATGTATATATGATTATATATGTGTACAATATATGAGCATGTCTTTATGACTGGGTTTATTTTGTGGTTGCATGATGTCTGATTTTTAAAAATATATTTGGAATTCATGTGATAGGATTTTTGAGTTAATTTTATGATATGTTATGTATCTATATGTTATGAGTGTCCAGTAATTTGTTTTAAGATTTAATTTCTAGTAAAATATTTAATTTGAATTTTTTAATCAAGTCTATTCACTATATATTTGATGCTATCATTTTTGTTAATTGCATTTGAAAATTTATTTTGATTTAATATGATAGGATTTAAAGACAATTTTTTGATATGTTGTATATTTATATGTTATAAATGTCCATGAATTTTTAATATTTAATTTATGCATAAAATATTTAGTTCGGATTTTTTAACCAAATATGTTCACTATAAATTTGATGCTGACAGTTTTTATTAACTGTATTTGAAAATATATTTTGAATTAATATGGTAGGAATTTGAGATAATTTTTTGATATATTCTACATTATATGTTATGAATGCCAAGAAATGTTTAAAGACTTAAATATCTTAGTAAAATATTTAATTCAAAATTTTGAACCAAGTATGTTAACTGTGAATTTGAATGCTGACAATTCTGTGACTTGAATTATAAATGTTGTTATAAATTTAAAATAACATTTTATCAACCCAGAGAAATTACTGGATGATTGTCGATATATTGTTTGGATGGGTGTAAAAGTTTAGAGTCATATCATTTATATTTTCTTAAAATATTTATGTAGTAAGATGTATTGTGTCTATTTCGAAGTACGATTGAAACACTGAGATGAGTTGGAAAATTTGAAAAATACATTTTCCTTATTCTTTTGAATCTGGTAAAATTCATGAAACATTATTAAGATGTTATCTTCCATATTACAAGAATTTTGTATGAAAAATGTATGAGAATTTTTAGATAAAATTCTATAATTCCTAAAAGGTCGGGCAACTAGTTTTGTTGACAACATTTAGTAGTTGGTCTTGTTGCAACAATGATTTATGTTAGTATTTCTTTTAATATTGCAATAATATGAGTATTTTAAAATAATATATTTAATAAGTATTTAAATGGTGATTTTTGGCATGAACCATCGTAAAGGCAAGCACATCGAAGGAGTTCTCAAATGTCACGTCACCTAACACTGGGAATTTAGTAAGTTGGTAAAATAATGTAAGTGCATCTCTCACCTGCAATATGAGGAGTTCATTTTTTTTATCGCTTTTTATGTATATAATATATGTACATGCCAGATGTCGTGTACGATTTTGCCATGAATTCATATTATGTTAATGCTGTATGTTCTAGCATGAGCAGAGTAAGAAAAATATGTTGAGTTAATCTTTTTTCATACTACATGATAGATGATATGAGTAAAAGTGCATTTCAAAAGAGTATTTTTCTTAAGAGACTGGTACCGGGCTTCTAGTCCGCCCATATACAAGTTTAGGGCATAAGTTTGCCCATAGGGCTCCTAGTCTACCCTTACTAGTTATGAGTTTGCTCCGGCTAGCTACCCCAGCTTCTATCGGAGTTGTGTGCATTGATACCATGCCTGGGCCCTTACTAGTATATATTTTCAAGTACATACGTATACAAAAAAAAAATTCAAGCATTTTTGAAGAAATCACTCTAATGTGTTGCTTATAGATTTATATTCTCATATTGTAGGAAAAGACAATGATAAGATGTAGACATGGAGGATGGCGGGGCTAGTGTGAGGTGATAGTGGCGGAATCTCAGAATTTACTTTTTTCTTAAGTGACCTTCAATTTTTTAAGAGTTTTTATTAATTTGAATATTTCATATTCTGAGTTAATGTGCAATTTTTGAACTTCGAAATTTACAAGGACTCTTTCAATATTTTAACAAATTAGAGACTATACAAATTTTTTTTTGTAGAGAATTGTTAAAAAAATTTTAAATTTTTTTTATAACCTTTTTTCATTCCAAATTATTTTTATTAGATGACTTGGCTAAAATGTTCTAAATGACACTATGTAATAGAGAAAATAACATCCCACTAAGAGGGTGTTACAGTAATCGAGCCCTCTTTCTCTCTCGAAGAATTGATTTGCTTGTGGCTCTTTTCTACTATTCCGTTGTAGGGAAATTCTTCCTTGGTTATCCAAAATTTGCTAAGATCAACAATGGTTTTGCTTCACTAAGTTTGAAAGGAGGGTATGAGATTGGCGTTTTTAACTCTAAGCATATACTATTCGTCTAATAAGTGAAAAGATCACTATCGTATATGGTTGAAGTAAAATTTGTTCTTTGAGAGATTTTCATTAAGATTTTCAAATGGTCCCCTAATTTTGATCCTAAAAAAAATCCCCAATCGTCCCTATTTAGATTAGCTTGCTAGGATTTCCAATGCACTTATTTGATGAATGAGTGTTACTCAATATTATAGGACTAATCGAAAAACCTTTGCATGTTGATGAGGGAACTACTTATTTTGGCTAGGGTTTGTGTCGAGCTTAACATGCTAGATGAATGGGTTAAGCATGTTCGGATAGGTTCGAAGAAGTGAGAATTTATACAGTGTATAATCTATAAGAAATTGCCTAAATATTGCTTGTATATTATGTACTTAGGACATGATGCATATGGCTGCTTTGTTAAGGGAACAAAAGAGAAGCCTACAACAAAAAATATGCTTCTTAAGATTGCAAATTGAGAAAAAAAACTAGGCATAACCATTATCACCCGCCGTCGTGAAAGTCATGGCGGCCACGTGCTTGATGAGGCTACTTAGATATAGCCCTATCAATGTTGGCCGCCGCCAAGAAAGAGGATTCTTGGCAGCTGGGAGGCTAACAACACGATACTGGGTATTGCCTAGTGTTAACTAGCGTAAAGTGTTGCTTAGACATCACGACTAGGACGGGGGTTCTACCAGGGGCATTGGGTGGTGTCTGGTGATGACCCAATGCCTGGCTGCATGCCCAGAATGGGTGATGGGTTGTGGCAACCCATCATTGGGTAGGCAGTGTGTGTATGTGTTTAGGCGGTTGTGTGTTGGGCACCCAACGTGCTAGACTATACGATGGGAAGCACCTGTCATAGACGACGTGCTAAAATGCACGTTAAGTGATGGGTGGTCCACTATCTGTTTTCATTTCATGCAAAAAAAATTATTTTTTGATGGGAGATCGAATAGCCCAATAGACTCGATCATACAATGCATGTTCGCATGAGGAGGATGTCTTGCTCCATGAACATTAGCATAGCGATGTAAGTGCATGTATGCAGGTGCTTGTTAGAAAAGAAGTACACTAAACAAACCTACTGAAAATCCTTAATTGAAAATGTTGTTTATCGAAATAAGAATTTCAATGTTATGATAGTACACAATTAGTCCTTAGATTTGAGGCACCATGGTAGCCTTGTATATGTCGTATTTTATTTTCATGTATCTTCTGATTGCCTGATAATCACAAAGGGGGTATGCTGGATGTTGCATTGATATGTATAGAGGTTAATGAGTGGCCAACAAAAGATCCATCACTTGTCTGACAGAATAAGTGAATCTCGTATGCTTTCATAGTTCATGACTCAAATGTCTTTGGCTAAGGCGGGATGAATGTTAAATGGGGGTTTTCTAACGATTCGTCATGAGTCATTGAAACTTGAAATAGAATCATAGTTATTGAGCGATTAGGGTTTCGACATTAATCCATGCCTTATACTTAATTAGTAGATTAGTTGACGGATGGACCTTACTTGTATGATACTCGTAATTGAAATATGTTCATTCGCTATTTCACCTAAGTTTAGGTAGTCATGATACACTTGTTAGGTGTTTTTTCATGACTTGTGAGGTTCTTGAAATTAAGGAGTTAATTTCAAGTAGATTAATTAATTAGAATAATTATTATTAATAAGTTGCAAATATTGTAAGCCCACTGCTAGTTCAGTTGTGAACCCAAAGGGTTACACACAATTTGAGATAAAATATTTCTAACTTAGGAATTGATCCAAGGAGTTGAATCTAATTAATTAATAAAGCTTAATTAATTGAGGCTTAAATTAATTCAATAAGTTGAATTAATTATTTAATTATTTAATTAGACCTAATAAGATTAGAAAACCCAATTGGAGTGAAACAATTATTTGATTGGATCAAATTAAATTATATAGACCATAAATTAATTTAATTTACTCAATTAAATAATTAGATTATTTAATTGGGTCTAATTTGATTAGGTGTTGTAGATGAAATTAATTAATTGTATTTGAGCTAAAATAATTAATTGGATTAATTGTAAGATTTATTTTAAATCCAAGTCTAATTCAATAAGGCCCGTTAGGAGGGGCGTATAAGAGTTGAAAAAAGGATGGAGATCCAAGAATGGAAGCTTAATTCTTTTATCAAAATATTAATTCTTTTATCACTAGTTGATAGAAAGAATTAATATTCACTATATTCACTCCAAATTTAGGTTAGTAAAAGAATTCGGATTGCTAGCGGAATTCAAATTCTATGTTCATGCTCAACGTGTCGACTTTTTTAGATGGGAGATATTTAGATCCCTATGAATCAGAATTAAAAAAGAGGCTAGCAATCAATTGCTCAATCCCTACGACAACCAGAGTACATAAAGGTATAAATCAAAACTGTTTTAATTTTTATTAAACTATTGAAAATTACAATATTGTTAAAATCGCATCGGATCTGGGGTACCGCTATAACTGTTATAGCATGCTTAATTTTACAATTTTATTTTTTTGCTGCGCATACCCTATGATCACGCAAACCCAATAGTGGTATCAGAGCCACAATTTGTGCAATTCTAATTGGATTCAATTTATGCCTGTGAATTTAATTATTAAATTTTGATTGATAATTATGTTTTGATTAGGATTTAATTATTCTATAGTTTTATTTAATCGTTAAATTCATGACACAATGCAAAGACGTGCAAGCTGGATGTGCGCGCAAATGTTGCACACATGAATCGAGCTTGCACACTGCCCGTGTGCACTGCTCGTGCACCAGTAGTGCAGGCAGCACGTGCCATGTGCACTTGCTGCACATGGTAGCTATGCGAAGGGGTTGTTGGACACCCCGTCGTGTTAATTGCAGAATTCAATTTTTTAGAATTTTAATTTAACTATTAATTTTAATTTCTTATAAAATAGGTTTTTCGTGAAAAATTAAGATTTTATCTCAAGTCGTGAAATTATAATTTAAATGGATGGTAAATTTACATGCTTTAATAAATCTATAAGATGTATTTATTGGTATGTATGGGATGATCATGGAGACTTTTGGACCAATACGATTGGGATTATTTATCTTTGAGTTTTTGAATAGGCTGCGAGTCTCATATTCTTTCCTTGTATGTACTTTATATTTTTGAAATGAGAGTAGAATATGGTGAGGTTTTTCTTTTTTCTTTTTGGTGGACAAGAAGAAGGACCAAAACAAAGAATCAAGAGAAGGCCCATGAATGTATGAGATACATTCATGTAATAGAAATTAATTTCTAATTCCATTTTATTACCTTAGATTGACCTAGATCTATTTTTGGCTCAAATGGATCGCATAGGATTGAACCATGATTATCCAGATTATGTATGTATCTAATGCATGCCTTATTTAATATTTTCAAATGATATGCTTGCCGTCAATTGAATGCTAACATATTAAATAAACTAAGATTAAAATTGATGAGGTCTTGGTTAAAATAAATAATCCCACTTGAATTAAAATCAAGCAAAGGAATTTTAAATTCCAATTTCAAGCAAATATGGATAAAATTTGGTTGGACCCAATAATCATGCCTACCATCAAAAGTAGTTGACATGATAATGCTACCTTACTTTGTCATTAGCCATGAGTAGTGGATTGACTCTGTAATGGAAATCTATGATCTCTACTAAGCATGGCGGTACCCATGGGATGGATTCATCTCTACATTGTCCATGAGTTATGGAACATTTTGATGTTCTATCTACATAGAGGTTTGATGGGTTATGCTTGACAGTTAGTACTATATGGGCTCATAAAAGTGGGGTATATAGGAAGAATTGAGGTAAAATATCTTGAGGGTTGTATAGAGATACAATCATTAAAAGTTAGCTACCTTTCAATATGTGTTATGGGCTCATAAAATTGGGTACGACATATTGATTGGGCCTCAAGCCCACTAAGAAATATGATTTCCTGAATTACCATTAAGGGGTGATGGAATTCAAATAAAATAGCAGGAGACATTTATTACTAAAGACCTTGTTATAAATGAATATCTTTTTGAAAGAATGCTAATTTTATGCCTCATTTAAAATTTTGTAGATTGTCTATAATTGGCTAAAAATTCACTTGCATCAAATCTGGAAACTAATAAATTAATTGATTCCAACTATGTCAATTGGTTGAGGAATCTTAGAATTGTTCTGCAGTACAAAAAGAGGGATTACATACTTGATGTGATCCCACCACTGGCTGAGCCGGCAGATGCCACTGAAGAGGAGCTTGCGAATTATCACAAGCTAGTTGATGATGATCTGCAAATGCGATGCTATATAATGACATCGATGTCAAACAAGTTGTAGAGTCAACACGAGGTACATAGGCATCCACATGATATCAATGTTCACTTATAAGAGTTGTATGGTGAACATACTAGGCAGGCGAGATATCAGATCTCAAAGGAGCTTTTTAGGACCCGTATGATGGAGGGTTCTTCAGTCTATGATCATAGATTAAGATAATAGGCCTGATTGAAAAGCTCGAGTCACTTGGAGTCATTATGGATAACAAGCTCTATTTGGATCTCATTCTGTAGTTTTTGCCTCCATCGTTTGACACATTCATTGTAAACTTCAACATGCATAAGATAGAAACTAACCTTGCTAAGCTGGTTAATATGTTGAAGACGACTGAGTCCACTATGAAGAAGGATAAGCCGGTCATACTTGTTGGATCCTCATCCAACTTAAAGGCTGCAAAGCCTAAGAGAAAGAAGGGGAGAGGAAAGCGTTTCTCAAAGTCTAAAGGCATGAAGGCAATTGGTGGCATATCCAAAAGTTTCAACAAAACTGATGACAAGTGCCACTACTGCAAACAACTTAGGCATTGGAAGGGAAACTGCAAGGAGTACCTTTGCAAGCCTGAATAGTTCAGGTATTTATTTTGTTGAAGTTAACTTATCAGTTAACAATGCTTATTAGGTATTAGATACCTGCTATGGATCTCATCTATTCAATGATTTGCAGGTGATGGCAAGAAGCATGAAGCTAAGTAGAGGATAGACGATCTTGCGATTGGGGAATAGAGCAAAGGTTGTTGCATTAGCCATAAGAAGTGTCAACTTAGCTTTAGAAAATGAAATAGTTTTAGTTTTAAATAATTGTCCTTATGTTCCAGAGATAGTTAAAAATATTATGTCCATTCCTGTTTTGGATACAGAAGGTTTTTTCTTTTTCAATAAAATATGAAAGTTTTCCATTTTTAGAGACTCAATTTTCATTACCTCTGGCATATTGATGAATGATTTATATTCTATTACTCCCCATAACTCATTTTTCCACATTCAATAAAATATTTTTTTTTTAGATAATCATAGTTCCCAACTCTTATGGCATGCTAGATTAGATCATATCTTTGAGAAGAGAATTCATAAGTTGGCCCAATTACTCGATCTTTTGCAAGAGCAAGGAATGCCAACATGTGAGTCATGTCCCAAGGGAAAGATGACCAAATCATCATTTGTTGAACAAGTGGAGTGAGCCAAAGATCTATTGGATTTGATCCATTCGAATGTATGTAGGCCACTAAGTATTAGTGCTCATGGGAGCTATCACTACTCCATAACCCTCACCGACGATTATTTTAGGTATAGTTATATTTACCTTTTGTGGTATAAATCTTAAGCTTTTGAAAAGTTCAAAGAATTCAGATGTTAGGTGGAGAACAAACTGGGCTGGGTATAAAGGCTCTTCGATCGGATCGAGAAGGTGAATACTTGAATATAGAGTTTCTTAATTATCTAAAAGAGAATAAAATTCTCTTTCAGTGGACCTCTTCTGCTACTCCTCAACTAACTGGAGTTATGGAGTATAGGAATTGAACCTTGTTAGATATGGTTTGATTGATGATGGGTTTCACTGGACTTTTTCTTTCATTCAGGGGTATGCTCTAGAAACGACGACATATCTATTATATAGAGTGCCATCAAATTTGGTGCCCAAAATACTAAATAAGATGTGGTATGGGAAACCACCCTTTTACAAATACCTAAGGGTATAGGAGTGTGCTGCTTACGTGAAGTAGCAAGTGGAGATAAATTGGATATGAGATCTAGTTTATGTAAGTTCATATGGTATCCAGAAGAATCCATTGGATACTACTTCTTGACTCTTCGGAACAAAAGGTGTTTGTTTCGAGGAATGCCACTTATTAGAGGAGGAGTTTCTGTTGGATAGAAATGGCAAAGTCATGGAACTTGAAGATATTCAATAGCCACAGAGCCTCCCAACAAATGCAGTAATGGGCCAACCAGCTGAAACTGGGTTTTCGGACACACAACCTCCTAGAAGATCCCAAAGGATCTCAAATCTATCTGAGAGGTATGACTTTATATTGGAGAACAACGAGGAGAATCTTCACTTGGATAGTGATCCAAGGACTTATGGAGAGGCAATGTTTGACATCAACTTAGGAAGTTGGCAAAATGCTATAAAATTCGAGATAGACTGCAATAAGGTATGGACCTTGGTGGATCCACCACAAAGAATAGTTCTCATTGGTTGTAAATGGGTCTACAAGCGGAATCTTAGAGTAAATGGTGAGGTAGTGACCTATAAAGTATGACTGTCACAAAAGATTATACTCAAAAGTAAGAAATTGATTATGAGAAAACTTTTTCTCTAATAATAATACTTAAATCTATCCAACTAGCCATATCAGCATATTATGACTATGAGATATGGAAGATGGATGTAAAGAACACTTTTCTTAATAGAAACATTAAGGAAGAGATCTATATAAGGTAGCTAGAAGGCTTCATATCTAGAGGGAGTGAGCAAAAGGTTTGCAAACTCTAGAGATCCATTTATGGACTCAAGCAGGCTTCCTAAAGTTGGAACATCTGGTTTGATGAAGTAATTAAATCGTTTGATTTCTATAAGAATCTGGATGAACAATGTGTCTATAAGAAGGTTAGTGGGAGTTCATTAACATTTATTGTGCTGTATGTTGATGACATCCTACTAATTGGGAATGATGTAGGGATGTTGCAGTCAACTAAGACTTGAATGTCTAACTAGTTCTCCATGATGGATTTGGGAGAAGCACCCTTTATTCTTGGAAAAAAGATCTATAGAGGTAGGTTTAGAAGGATGATCGGACTATCCCAATCCATGTACATAGACAAAATGCTAAACAAGTTTAGCAAGGAAGAATCCAAATGATGATTCTTGCCAATAGGGCATGGCGTTTCTCTCTTAAGGGCTGTGTCCCCTAAGACTTCTAAGGAGAGGGAAATGATAACCCGTATACCTTATGCATCTGCCATTGGAAGTATAATGTATGGTATGCTATGCATGAGACCTGATGTCGCATATGCTCTGAGTGTCACGAACAGATATCAATCTAATCTAGGTGAGGAACACTGGAAGGTTGTAAAAATGATCCTCAAGTACTTGAGAAGAACTAAGGATATCTTTCTTTTATACGACTCTGGAAAACTAAAATTAAAAGGCTTTACTGATTCTAGTTTTCAGTTCGATATAGACAACTCAAAGTCCATGTCTAGATACGTATTCACTATAAATGGTGGTGTGGTTAGCTAGAAGAGTTCCAAGTTGGAGATGAATGTAGATTCTATCATCGAGGCTTAATACATTGTTGCATGTGATGCAACAAAGGAAGCTGTTTGGATGAGGAACTTGATCCAAGAGTTAGGTATAGTTCCATCCATTGTTGATCCTATATTGATAAACTACGATAACAATGGAGCTATTATGCAAGCAAAAGAGCCAATATCTCATCAAAAATCCAAGAACACCATAAGGTGACACCATCTAATTAGAGAGATCATGCTAGAGGTAATGTTATAGTGGATAGAGTTGCTTCAATCGAAAATACAATAGACCCACCGACCAAACCCCTAGCATAGAAGGTATTTAATGGACATCTTGAGAAAATGGGCCTGAAGTACATGGGCAATTGGCATTAGGGCAAGTGGGAGATTATTACACGTTAATTAGATCGGGCATCTTTTATACTCTTGTATTTGTAAAAATAATCTTTTTCAAATCATTTTAAAGGAAAATTTCATTATCTTTAATTACAAGTAGTAATTATATAAAGTCCCTAGACCAAACTTAACTACGGGGCTTGGTCATGTATTTGATGGTGATTATAGAATATGCTTCTATAACTTTGGTCTTAAATTAGTTTCGAGTCGAGAGTTTTTTGAGATGGGACATCGAATAACTTAATAGACTAGCACATATAATGCATGCTCGCATGAAGAGGATAACTTGCTCCATGGATACTGGCATAGTGACGCTAGTGCATGTATGTGGGTGCTTGTTAGAGAACAAGTATATTAAATAGGCCCATTGGAAATTCTTAATTGGAAATATTATTTGTCGAAATAAGATTTTCCATGTTACGATAGTACACAATTAGTTTTTAAACTTGTGGCACCATGGTAGTCTTGTGCATGTTGTGTTCCATCTTGATATATCTTCTGATTCCCTAACAATTACAAAGAGTTATATTAGATGTTGCATTGATATGTCTGGAGGTTAATGAGTGGCAAACAAAGGATCTATCACTTGTCTGGTAAAACAAGTGAATCTCCTATATTTTCATAGCTCATAACTTAGAAGTTCTTGGCTAAGGCGGGATGAATATTAGATGGGGGTTTTCTAACGATTCGTTATGAGTCATTGAAACTTGAAATGTAATTATAGTTATTGAGCATTTGATGGTGATCATGAAATTTGCCTTTATGACTTTGGTTTTAAATTAGTTTCGAGTCAAAGGCTTTTTAAGATGGGATATCGAATAGCCTAATAGACTCGCACATACGATGCATGCTCTTATGAGAATGATGTATCGCTTCATAGATATTGACATAGTGGCGCTAGTACATGTATGCAGGTGCTTGTTTTGGAGAAAGTACACTAAACAGGCCCACTAGAATTTCTTAATTGGAATCTCATTTGTCGAAATAAGAAATTCCATATCACGATAGTACACAATTAGTCTTTTAACTTAAGACACCATGGGCCTTATGCATATCGTGTTTCATTTTGATGAATCTTCGGATTATCTGACAACCATAAAAGGGATACATTAGATGTTGCATTGATATGTATGGAGGTTAATGAGTGGTCAACAAAGGATTTGTCACTTGTCTGATAAAACAAGTGAAACTCCTATATTTTCATAGTTCATGACTTAAAAGTTCTTGGCCACGGCGTGATGAATATTAGACAGGGGTTTTCTAATGATTCGTTATGAGTCATTAAAACTTGAAATAAAATTATAGTTATTGAGCAATTATGGTTTCAACTATTATCCTATGCCCTAGACTCAATTGAGAGATTAGTTGACGGAAGGACCTTACATGTATGATACTTCTAATTCAAATAGGTTGACTCGATATTTCACCTAAGTATAGAAGTCATAATACACTTGCTAGGTATTTCCCATGACTTGTGATATTCTTGAAATTAAGGAGTTAATTTAAAATAAATTAATTAATTGGATAAATCAATCGAAATAATTATTATTTATAAGTTGAAAATATTGCAAGCCCACTGCTAGATTAGTTGTGAACCTAAAGGGTTATACATAATTTGAGATGGAATATTTATAACTTAGAAATTGATCCAATGAGTCGGATCCAATAATTAATGGAGATTAATTAATTGGAGCTTAAATTAATTCAATGAGTTGAATTATTTTTTTAGTTAAATAATTAGATTATTTAATTGGACCTAATAAAATTAAAAAATCTTGTTTGAGTGAAATAATTATTTGATTGGATCAAATTAATTGTGTACACCATAAATTAATTGAATTATCAAATTAATCTACTTAATTAAATAATTAAATTATTTAATTAGATCTAATTTGATTAGGTGGGCTAGATGGAATTAATTAATTGAGTTTGGGATAAAATAATTAGTTGGATTATTTGTAGGATTTATTTTAAGTCCAAGTTCAATTTAATAAGGCTCGTTAGGAAAGGCCCACAAGAGTTGAAAAAAGGATGGGGATCCAAGAAGGGAAGCTTCTTGAAAATTATCTAATAGAATTAGATAATCATCTCTTTACATCTTTGGAAGATATAAATGGATAGAGTTGGAGATTTTTGGGATAACTAAAAATCATCCAACCAATTAAAAGGAGACCAAAAATACCAAGAGTGGGACTTTTAAAAGGAGACCAAAAATACCAAGAGTGGGACTCTTGGAATTTTTGAGTCCCCTTATATAAGTGTAAGGGCTGAAAATTTGAGATTATTGAAGCCCTCAAATTTTCAGCCATCATAGAAATTAGAGGGAGAAATGTATTTTCTTCTTCCATCCGTTATTCAACTAAAATTCCATCCCTTTTCAAAATATTAATTCTTTTATCACTAGTTGATAGTAAGAATTAATATTCACTATATTCACTCCAAATCTAGGTTAGTAAAAGAATCTAGATTGCTAGCGAAATTTAGATTCCGTGTTCCTACTCAATGCTTGGGCTTTTTTAGAGAGGAGACATTTAGACCCCTGTGAATCAAAATTCAGAAAGGGGCTAATAATTGATTGGGTCAATTCCTGCAAAAATTGTAGTGCATAAAGGTATAAATCAAAATTATTTTAATTTTTATTAAACGATTGGAAATTATGAGATTATTAAAAATCGCATTAAATCCAAGATACTGTTGTAATTGTTATAGCATGCTTAATTTTAATTTTTTTTTTCTGTGCATGCCTCGGGATCATGCAAACCTAACAAAGGCCAATGGGTCAAAGGCATCAATTTCACCAAACAAGTTTGTATCTGCCAGACGCTTTATGGCTTTTAAAACGTTGAAGATCACTTGGTCATTCCCTATTCTAAGTATTAAATCTCCTAATTATACATTAATTAAGGCTCTACTCGTCGCTAGGAAAGGTCTACCTAAAATAAGAGGCACATCAACATCTTCATTCATATCCAGCATAATGAAATCAATCGAGAAAATAAATGTGTCTACCATTACTAGCACATCCCCAACAATACCTCGTGGATACTTGATAGAGCGGTGAACTAGTTGAAGTAACATGGTTGTTGGCTTTAGCTCCCAAAGTCCAAGCTTCCTATATATTGACAAAGGCATAAGATTATTGCATGCTCCCAATTCACATAAAGCATTAGAAAATGAAATTTGAACCAATAGTGTAAGGGATAGAGAATCTTCCAAGGTCTCTAAGCTTTAAAGGAAATTTATTTTGGACAATTGCCGAGCACTCCTTGGTTAAGTTCACCATCTCATGTTTCTCCCATTTTCTTTATTTTGACAAGATTTTCTATAAAATTTAGCATACTTGGGCATTTGAAGCAAAGCATCAACCAAGGGAATATTAATATGAAACTTCTCAAAAACTTTAAGAAACTTCTTAAATTGCACATTCCATTAAGATCTCTTCAAAGCTAAAGGAAAAAGGGAGAAATACTTATCGATTTAGATGGAATATCTAGGGTAGAAGAGGTACTATAATCGGATGTGTGCTTGTCCTTCTTCTCTTAACTTACCACCTCTTCTTTGGTGTTAATCTCCTTCCACTTTGTAAAGTGTTCTCACTGACTTGTGCTTTGAGAATTTTCTTAGTGTTACTTGGCAAAGCTCCTTGCACTCAGCCAAAAATCATACTTGCTAATCGCCCCACTTGAGTTTCCAAGTTTTGGATTGATGCCTCTTGATTTTGAAATCTAGTTTCAGCAGTTGATATGAATTCGCTCATCATTTCCTCCAAACTTGGATTTTTTTCTTGAGGTGGGTATTCGAGTGGTGGAGGCCTTCCTATGCCTTGATGTTCTTGAAATATGCCTTGATTCCCTTGATTTCCCCTTGAAAAGTAGGGTGATTCTTCCATCCAGGATTGAATGCATTAGAGAATGGATTGTTTGCTTACCTATTGAAATTCTCCAATGGTTTGCATCTTCAGCGCTGAAGTACTCATGTTATTTATCTTCTTGTTCAATGCTTCGATTTGAGCCAAAAGGGCCGATGCCTTCTTTCCCAAACTCCTATCCATTTGCCAATTGGTAACTATTTGATGTCATATGCCTCCTCTGTAGTTTTTTTCATGATTGTGCCTCCCGTTGCCATATCTTTCATAGAATAGTTGGCAGGTGACAAACCATTATAATACATTTGCACTTTCAACCATGTGGGCAAACCATGGTGTGGGCACCTCCTCAATAAATTATTGAACCTCTCTCATCCTTCATACAAGTATTCTAAATTGAATTGTGTAAATGTTATTTTATCATTTCATATTTTTGCAGTTTTGGAAGGTGAAAAGTACTTGGCAAGCAATGCTTGCGCCATGGCCTCCAATATAGTAATTGTTGGGTTTGCTATAACTGCACAAGTGTGCGCAACGGAGTTTAAAAATTAATTTAAAATAAGCACATGCAATAATAATTATTGCATCACCCCGAGTTTGCAGCGATTCTACCGATCACGTGTTTTTGATAGTTTTACACAAACAATGTAAATAAAGTTTTGGATTTTACCTTTTGAGCACTTTGGTTGTTGTAGGGTGTGTAGCAATCAATTGCTACAGGTCACTTAATGAAATAGTTCGCAAGAGATCCAATTGTCTCCCCTCTAAAGAAAGTCCACACGTTTGGACAAGAACACGAACTATTTCGTGTTCTCCCTGCTAGTGATTTTAATTCATTTGCTAATCTAGTTTAAAGTGCTTTGATGAGTATTGATTCTTAATCCAACTTGTGGAGTTAAGAATTCAATACATACATAATCAAAGAAGATATTTTGATTATGTTGGACGAGGTTTTTGGGAGAGAAATGAGACTGAAGTGGGAAAAACAATTTTTCTCTTATTATTATATTATGGCCGAAAATTGTGATGAATTAATTTTCTCAAATTTTTGCCCACTTCAAGTTATATGCTGAAAACTATCCCTTAATTTTCATAATTTCCCCATATTTCCCATGTGTTGAAATTAGTTGTTTGGTAGAGTCAAACTCTCAAAAAATAACCAACTCAATCAACTCCCATTATTGCATGCATGTGGCCGATTTTGTAGACTTCTACAAGCCACAAAATTGGCCCTCTCTCTCATCTTGATTGCCTTGGACTCTTCCAATGCAATCAGGATAGATATCTTATATATTTTCTTATCTTCATAAGATGATTAGTAAATAAGAAAATCATAGCATCTTAGTTATATGTCCTCTTCCAATAATTCAAGTGGGCCTCAAATAATGAGTTACTTTGATTTTAGGCTTGGATTTTTACAAAGTTTATTAATTAATCAAATTAATTAAATTTACTCAAATTCAATTGATTGATCCAATCTATTGATTATTTTTCTAGTCTTATTAGATCTAATTAATAATCTCATTACTTAATTGAATAATTAATTCAACCCATTGAATTAATTTAAGGCCCTAAATTAATTAATATCCATTAATTAATTGAATCCAATAACTTGGATTAGTTCCTAGATTAGAAATGCTCCATTCCAATATGTGTGTGACCTTTTAGGTTCACAACGAAGCTAGGAGTGTGCTTGTAATGTTTGCAATTTATGAATAACAATTATTCTGATTAAATAGATATTAATTCAATCAATTAATTCATTTACAATTAACTTCTCAATTTTAAGAACCTCACAAACCATGGAAAATACCTAGCAAGTGTATCATGGTTCCTAATCTCAGGTGAAATAGCGAGCGAACCTATTTCAATTACGAATACCATATGTGTAAGGTTCTTCCATCATCTAATCTCCCGCTTGAGTCTAAGATATAGATTATAAGTCAAAACCCTAAATAACTCAATAACTATAATCCCATTTCAAGTTGTAATGATGAGATAAATCTATATTCATCCTACCCTGGTCGAGGTCTTAGAGTTATGAACTATGAAAATATAGAGGATTCACTTGTTCTAAACAAATGATGGATTCTATTTTGGCTACTCATTAACCTCTATGCATGCCAGTTCAACATCCAGCATATCCTCTTTGCGATTGTCAAGCAATCAAAAGACATATCAAAATGAGGTATGGTGTACATAAGGCTACTTTGGTGCCTCAAGTTTGAGGATTAATCATGTACTATCGTAATGTGGAGATTCTTATTTGACAGACGATGCCTCCAACTAAGAATCTCCAGCAAGCTTGTTCAATTTAATTTTTTTCTTATAAGCACCCGCATACATGCACTAGTGTTGCTATGCCGATGCCTATGATATGAGACATCATTGTTAGTCAAGAATGCATTGTATGTGCAGGTCCTATTAGGCTATCTGATGTCCCATATCAAAAGTGCTCAACCCAAAACTAGTTTAAGACCAGTGTTATAGAGACATGTTCCATGATCCCCATCATATGCGTGGCCATGCCCCATAGCTAAATTTAGTTTAGGAACTTTATCTATCCACTATGACATCGCCTCTACCAATAATCTGTATGATTAGGTGGTATCATCTCATGATTTGTTTGGATCATTGATGAGATCTCGGCTCGTTTGCTTGTGTAATAGCTCTATTATTATCACAATATATCAATACTGGATCAACAATGCATGAAACTACACCCAACCCTTAGATGAAGTTATTTATCCAAACAACTTCCTTTGCTGCATCACATGCAATAATATATTCAGCTTAGTAGTGGAATCTGCAGTCATCTCTTGCTTGGAACTCTTCCAGCTGACTGCACCTTCATTTAAGGTGAATATGAATCCATACATTGACTTTGTGTCGTCTACGTCTGATTGAAACTCAAATTAGTGTAGCCTTCTAGTTTCAACTCTCCAACATCGTTTACATAAAAGATATCCTTAGTCCTTTTTAAGTACTTATGGATCATCTTCATGGACAGTGCTCGTTACCTGGATTGGACTGATATCTGCTCGTGATACTCAGAGCATGTGTGACATCGGGCCTCATACATAGCATCCCATATACTATGTTTCCAATAGCAGATGCATAAGGTATGCGAGTTATCCTTTATCTCTCCCTAGGAGTCTTAGGTAGGTGACATAGATTTCAAGAGAGAGACACCATGACTCATTGGTAAGAATCCTCATTTGGATTCCTCCATGCTAAACCTCTTTAGTATTCTATTTTATACATGGATTAGGATAGTCCGATCATCTTCTTTGATCTATCTTTATAGATCTTTATTTCTTGAATAAAGAATGCTTTTTCCAAATCCTTCATGGAAAACTTGTTAGACAACCAAGTTTTAGTTGACTGTAGCATCCCTACATCATTCCCATGAGTAGGAAGCCATCAATGTATAGCATAATAAATATAACTGCACTCTTACTAACCTTCTTATAAATACAAGGTTTATTTAGTTTTTTTGTGGAAATCAAACATTTTGATTATCACAACAAATCGATGTTCCAACTTCAAGAAGCCTGCTTAAGTCCATAAATGAATCTTAGAAGCTTGCAACCTTTTGCTTGCTCCCTCTAGATATGAAGTCTTTATGCTGCTTCACAAAGATCTCATCCTGAAAGTTTTCTAAGCGGTCTTCATACCCATCTGCTAGATATCATAGTCATATATGTTGATATGGCTAGCAGAATCCGGATGGATTTTCTCATCACCACTGGTGAAAAAGTTTTCTCATAATCTTTTTCTTGTTTCTAAGTATAATCTTTTGTAACAAGTCATGCTTTGTAGGTCCCCACCCTTCCATTTATTCCAAGCTTATGCTTGTAGTCCCTTTTGCAGTAATGGGAACTATTTCCTGTAGTGGGTCCACCAAGGTCCATACGTTGTTGGACTACATGGAGTCCACCTCAGATTGCATGATATACTAACTTTTTGAGTTGATGTCAGAAATTGCCTCTCCATAAGTCCTTGGATCACTATCAAGGGGGAGAACCTCCTCATTATTCTCTAATAAAAAACTATACCTTTAAGGCTTTGAGATCCTTTTAAATCTTCTAAGAGGTTAGCTCAGTGATAAGTTGGTTTTATACCAATATTTCATATATCTTTTGATTGACAATTAGTTTTTTTCAAGTGTTTTTGTTACTTTTTATGCATTTATTTTTAAATATTGTAGGTAATGACAATAAGAGAAGAAAATAGAAAGAAATTAAAAACTTGGTTGAAATGTTGAAGAATTCGAGTTGTGGTGCTACTGATGACAGTTTTGGTATTTCAATCATAACACTTGGTACTAATTTCATATAAACTTGATTCTTAATCCACTGGAAAGCTAAGACATAGATATACAACTTCTATGTTTATCATAAATTCTAATTTGGTCGATCTCAATGAGAAAAACTGAGTTCAAGAATCAGTACTGGGCTAAAATTATCTGGTATGACATATATTGGTATTTAAGACATAACTCTCGCAACATATGTCATATTTAGTTGATTAAAGTGCCTATTGAAATCCAAGACATAGGGATACAATTCATTAGAAGACATAAAAATCTAATTCACCCTAGAAAGAGGACAAAACACAGTTGTAATGGGCTAAATAGTGTCAAAGTGCTGAATGAAGGCTGCCAGGACAGAATGTAGGGCGCCTAAGCGTGAAAACAGGGCACCTAAGCATGAAAACAGGGCACCTAGGCACCGTTTGAGGCTTCTAAAATAGAATACAAGGTGCCTAGGTGCCATCCTGCTTACTAAAAAGATATTGATGCATTTTCTTTGCGACAAGTGGCAATGGATCATGAATTTTGGCATTTTTATGAGATATACACATTAGATACACCCATACATCATTATCCATGTGATGCTCCAGTGGATACACTAAATTGGTGGAGAGAAAAAGGAGAACAAATCAAGAAAAAGGGAATGATTTCAAGTTTCTTTTGAAGAAAAGCCAAAAAAAGTGGAATGATTTCAAGTTTCTTTTGGAAGACTCTTGGGGAGACAATCATTGGAGAGAAGTTTAAAAGGAGAAGATCAACATCAACCAGAGGGGGGGATTGGTTCTTGAAACCAAAGAAGGCCATTGGGTGCTTAGAGACAAGACACATTCCATTTTCTACAAATCAAAATAGAGCATTCTTGGAGACAAGGAGAGCTTCAACCATTCCTTCCACTTCACAAATTGGTGAACCATTTCCATGTTCTTTCTTATTTGTTTCTTGAAGTTGTATTCATCTATGGTGAACTAAACTATTCTTTCTAGAGGATGATGTAACCTTATTTGATCTTATGTTTTGAATTCTAAATAATATTAGTACAAGTTATTCATCTTGTTTGTATTATCTTGTTTAGTATTTCATCTTGATTAATTGACCACTAATTGAGATTGTTTGACGTATGAGATTCGACACTCAAGAGAGGGAAGATTATACATGAACATAGGGATAACACAACCTAGGAATCATAGAGTTGAGAAGCTTATGAAACTTTTGAAGTTTTGAAGAAGAATTCATTGAACTTTTGTAGAGTTTTACTCTTGCATTTTTATAGAGATATCATAATTCATGTTAGAACTCATAGTCAATTCGGCACTCGAGAGAGAGAGTTGATGAGCTTAAAAATTCTTAACTTACATGTGTTGTTAACTTGAATTGGTATATTTTGGAAGAAAGAATATATGTGATAATTAGGTGAGTTATTCCTCTAGAATATTTTGCTCATAAGGTATTTGTTATATTATTTCTAAAAACTCTACTATTGTCTTTGTATTTTTATCTTACCTTACTTTGTTTTCCAATCATCATTTGACCTTCTAGATAAAATTAGGACTATTTGAACTATGGTACTTAATGCAATTTTTGATTATAATCCCTGTGGATACTCAACTCAACTCACTATTATATTAAAACTTGACACTGTGCACTTGCGGTATGTAAAATATTTTACAAACACTCAGCCTCAACTGGTTGGTCCATTATTACCTTAGTTTGGATATTTTGTGGTTCTTGAACTTCTTCAAGTTCCATGACTTTGCCATTTCTATCCAAAAGAAACTTCTCCTTTAAGAAGATAGTATTCCTCAAAACAAACACCTTTTATTCTAAGGAGTTATAGAAATAGTATCCAATGGATTTATTTGGATACCCCACAAACTTGTATAATGGATCTCATATTCAATTTATCTTTCACTTGCTGCTTCATGTAAGCAGCACACCTATATACCCTAAGGTATTTATAGGAGGGTGGTTTCCAACACTGCATCTCATATGGTGTTTTAGACACTAATTATGTTAGCACTCTACTCAATAGATATGTTGTCATTTTTAGGACATAACCTTAGAATGAAAGAAGAAGTCCAGTGAAACTCATCATTGATTGAATCATATCTAACAAAGTTTAATTCCTATGCTCTATAACTCCTTTGAGTTGAGGAGTTGTATAAGGAGTCCATTGAGAGAGAATCCCATTCTATTTTAGATAATCGAAAAAATCTATTCTCAAGTATTCACATCTTCAGTCTGATCGAAAAGATTTGATACTTAGCCTAGTCCATTTCTCCACTTCGCATATGAATTCCTTGAAATTTTCAAAAGTTTCAGATTTATACCACATCAAGTACACATAACCATACCTGGAATAATCATCGGTAAAGTTTAAGAAGTAATGATAGTTCCCTTGAGCACTAACACTTAGTGGCCCGCATACATCTATATTGATCAAATCCAATAGATCTTTGGCTCGCTCTACTTGTCCAATAAATAGAGATTTGGTAATCTTTCATTTGAGACATGATTCACATGTTAGGATTCCTTGCTCATTCACAAGATTGAGCAATTATGCCAACTTATGGATTCTATTCTCAGAGATGTGACCTAATATAGCATGCCATAAGAATTTGGAACTATGATTATTTAATTTTCTTTTATCTTGTTGAATATATAGCATGGAATTTTTAGTTGTATAAATCATTTGTCAATGTACTAACATTAAGAACCATGAAACATTTCCATTCTTTGATCTTTCAATCAAACTTCTCTGTCCAATAGAGATTCTATTCTTAATGTCATTTAGTACAAAAGGCAAATAATTAAAATTACTCTAATTCTATATAGAGATAAGTGGATTGCTCCTTTAGCTAATAAAGAAACATTTGCTTTGAAACCAAGCTAAAGGTTCGTCATCTTAGTCTTATTTTTCATCTTATTCTTTGCAACATTTTGCAAAGATGGGATCATATCTAGTATCCTATATTTAAGAAAAATCATCAACGCTGATGGTATTCTTCTTATCATCTCTTGAAACTCTTTTGCATAGATGGGATCAATATCCAGTATCTAATACCTAAGAAGAATTGTCAATGTCGACTATTGACTTCAACAAAATATAAGTTTGAACCAGAACCCTTTCTAATTCAAAACTCTATTTAGAACATTTTTCTAAATTATTGAGCAAGTCAATACTTGTATCCCTCTTCAAATGCCCAGTTTCCAGCAGTAGTAGTATGAACATACTTTATTCAGATTAATCCCCTAATTTTGCTAGCTAGAATCTCCTATAATTCTTTATGGGAGGTACTTCTAAATAATTATAAAAGATTCTCTACAACTTTTTGTAGAATGTGTAATGGGAGATGCTTTCACAACTTTTGTAGGAGTTGTTTCTACAACTATTAAAGAAACTCTCTTTTGCATATTTCTTAACCTCTTAAATTTGAGAACCATTCTCAAATTTCAAGAGGAATCTATATAAATTAGAACTTTGTGATATTTATTGGTGTCCAGAATAGTAGTGGATTCAAATAACTTAAGCGAGGCAGAAAATGAGCATTATTTCAAAATCATATTAATTTATAATAAAGTCTTTAAATTATAAATTTCTTCCATTATTTCTTCAAATTCCATCACCTCTAATGGACATTCAGGAAATTATATTTTCTAGTGGGCTTGAACTCCAGTTGATATATCGTAGGCCCCAATTTAATAAACCCGTAAAACATATTAAGAGATAGTAAACTCTTTGACTGTTGTATCTCTATACAACCCTCAAGATATTTTATCTCATCTCTTCACATATGCCCCAATTTATGAGCCCATATGGCACTTTGTGTCAAGCAAGACCCATCAAACCTCCATGTAGATGGAGCATCTAAGCGTTCCATGACTCATTGCTGATATATAGACAAGTACATCCCATGGACATCACCATGCTTTGTATAAATCACAATGTTTTGCACAAAATTATCCCACGACTTATGGCTGATGATTGAGTGTGGTAGCATCATCATGTCTGCTACTTTTGCTTGAATATGAATTTGTTTAAAAAATTCTTAACTTGATTTCAAAAATTCAAGTAGGGTTCATTTTGCCAAAATTTCATCATTTTCAATTTGGTTTGTTTATTTAATGCATGTAATTTTTCAATGCACGCAATCATGTCATATGAAAGTATTAAATAAATCCTACGTATATATCTAATACACACATAAACTTGGAATGATC
Organism: Paulownia fortunei; assembly: GCA_019321725.1. Lineage (NCBI taxonomy): Eukaryota > Viridiplantae > Streptophyta > Magnoliopsida > Lamiales > Paulowniaceae > Paulownia > Paulownia fortunei. The sequence goes on along the minus strand of CM033112.1, from coordinate 15,608,919 downwards.
ATAAGCCAACCTATACAACCTATTTGAGCAAAAAATAGGTCTAGGGCAATCTAAGGGTAATAAAAAGGGTAAATAGCTTATATTATTACATGTATACATCCCATGCATACATGGACCTTGAATCTCGAGCCTCATCAATGGTTCTCCTTCTTTGTCCACCAAAAATAAAAGTAAAGAAAACCTAACCCCTAAATGTTTATTCTCTTTACAGAAAATTAAATGCATTACAAGAGTAAATAAAAGGCTTACAGGCTCTATTTTAAAACCCAAAGCATTAAATTCCATTCACATTGGTCAAAAGGCCTTATGATCATCCTATACATACTTAAGATTACATCACATGAATTTTAAAGCATATAAATTTACCAATCATAAATTTACATATATGAAAACTTGAGCATAATTTTTTGATTTTCAAGAAAAATAATTTTTAAGAAAATTTTAAGAAATTAACAATTAATATAAAAATCCCAAAAATCAAACTTTTTGCAAAAAATATACATAAACATGTTGGCCAACACGACATTAGCCTGTTAGGTGCTTGGGACCCGACACTCACATACGAGGCTGCTGGGCAACATTGTGTACGCTCGCACACAGGGTGCTGCTTGCGCGTGCAAGTCTAACTGCCCCAGGTGACCTTTACACGATGTGTGTGCATAGAACCCTTTGTGCATTTTCAGTCACCCATTATCATCTAACCCATGCGGTGCTCCATCTACGAACAACACGCACGAGAGGTGGCCTGTGTGCATGTTCAGCCAGCTATGCTCCTGTCCTTGGTGAACGACAGCGGTGGTGGTCCGGTAGTGGTAGTGGTGGTTAGTCAAATTAAATAATCTCATTGTTTAATTGAATAATTAATTCAACCCATTGAATTAATTAATCTCCTAAATTAATTAATCTCCATTAATTAATTATACCCAACTACTTATATTAATTCCTAGATTAGAAATGCTCCATTTAATTTGTGAGTGAAACTTTAGGTTCACAACTAAGCTAGTAGTGTGCTTGCAACGTTTGTAAATTATGAATAACAATTATTCTGATTAATTAATCCATTTGGAATTAATTCCTTAGTTCCAAAAATCTCACAAACCATGGAAAACACCTGGCAAGTATATCATGGTTCCTAGTCTCACGTAAAAAAAGTTAGCGAACCTATTTTAATTACGAGTACCATTTATGTAAGGTTCTTCCATTATCTAATCTCTCAATTGAGTTTAGGGTATAGATTATAAGTCAAAACCCTTAATAACTCAATAACTATGATTCCATTTCAAGTTCCAATCACCATAATTAATCTATATTCATCTTACCTTGGCCAAGGTCTTAAAATTATGAATTATGAAAACACAGGAGATTCACTTGTTCTAAACAAGTGACGGATTCAATTTTGGCCTCCATGCACGGTAGTGCAACATCCAACACATTCCTTTTGAAATTATCAAGCAATTAGATGAGATATTTGTTAGAGTAGTGCTTGGTGAGCAATTATACTCTTGTAAAACAATCTTATTCATATTATTTATTAAATAAAAGGTATTTTTTATCTTTAATTATTCTTGTCAATTAGATAAAGTTTATTAGATGATAATTTACTATGAGACATAATGGCGCATATGATGGTGATCATAGAACATGCTTCTATGACTTTAATCTTAAACTTGTTCCAAGTTAGGGGTTTATTGAGACGGGACATTGATAAACCTGATAAACTCACACACAGGACACATACTTAGAAAGATGATCTCTCATTCCATAGGCATCGATGTGGGGTGCTAATACATGTGTGTGGGTGCTTGTTAGGGAACAAGTACACTAAACGGCCCATGGAAAATTTTCTTTTGGAAATGCTATTTTTCGAATAAGAATTTCTTAGTTGCAATGTTGCATTAATTAGTCCTTAGACTTGAGGCACTATGGTAGTTTTATGTATGACATCATGCACTTTGATGTATTTCCCGATTCTATGACAATACAAGGGGTTTACGTTGGGTGTATGGTCTTTGTGATAGAGGGTAATGAGTAGCCAAGATCCGTCACCTATCCTATAGAATAGGTAAATCTCCTAATGAATGTTAGACGTGGGATTTTTTATTGATTCATCAAAGGATCAATGTAACTTGAAATGACATCATAGTTATTAAATCAAAATAGTATTTTGACTGATAATCCATGACCTAAACTTAATCGGGAGATTAGTTAACGAAAGGACCATATTTGCATGGTAATTGTAATTGAAATGGTTCACTTGCTATTCACCTAAGACTAGGTAGTCAAGATGCACTGTTTGGTACTTTTCTTGACTTGTGATGTTCTTGGAATTAAGGAGTTAATATCAAGCGGATCAATTAATTAGATTAATTAATCAAAATTTTAATTTATTCATAAGTTGAAAAAGTCTCAAGCCCACTACTAACTTAGTTGTCAACCTAATAAGTCACACACAAATCTAGATGATCCACTTCTAATCTAATATGATCCAAGGTGTTGGATTAAGTTAATTGGTGATTGATTAACTTGAGTTAGAATTAATTTAAGGAGTTAAATTAAGTCATCCAAATAAGTAATATAGAACCAATTAATTAATTGATTTGATCAATTAATTTTATTGGGCTTTTACTAATTAATGGAGATTAATTAATTGAACTATAATAGCTAACTAGAGTCCAAGCTCATGGGGTTAGAGGCCATTAGGATTCTTAATTACAAGAATTAAAGAGTCCCAATAGAACATGTAAAGGATTTGGTCTTGGAGAAGTTTTCCTAATTGGATTAGGAAACAAAGAGATAAAGATAGAAGGGAGGGAATTCCTAATAGGATTAGGAGAGGATTTCCTAATGGAATTAGAGGCTCTTAATGGTGTATAAATACACCAAAAATTACTGGGAATTTCTAGCTTTCGTGCAACAAGAGAATATGTCCCCCTAATTTTCTCTCCTTTAGTCTAAGTTTTATTTTTCTCTCCAAAATAAAAACTAGTTCCAATCTTTTTAATTAAAGATCAATTCTTCTAATCACTAGTTGATTTAAGAATTATTCTTCACTCTCAAATTAGATTAGATACAAAAGGCTAAATTTACTAGAAAAGATTTAGTGATTGTGGATTTGCTCGAAGTGTGGATTCGTTGGAGGAACTACATTTGGAGTTCTTGGTGAATCCTTTTGAGAAGCTTGCGAAGGAGTTCGTGGGAGCCTAAGGAATCTGAATTCCTTTATATCCTTCATCAACCGGATTACTTGATAAGTATAATATCGAAACTAAGTTGTTTATTTTATTAAGCAAATAATCAAAAATATAAACTGAAAATCGCATCGAATCCGGGATTTACCTTTTAATACATGTGATGTTTATTTTTATTTTCAATTGTTGAAAATTTTTAAATTTCTGTTGCATATGCAATCTCACGGTTTTCCCAACCCAACAGTGGTATTAGAGCCAAGTTCTTGAGTTCTAATTATTTTCGTAATTTCTTGCATATATTTTCATATGATGAAAATCTATTTAAATTGCATGTTTGTTTGTGAATATTGATTCTGAAATTTCCGCATGTTTTTAATTGGTTTAAAATTGCATGACACAAAAAAAATTATCTTGATTGGACGTGTCGTAATATTGCGGTGAGGGCTGCTGGCGCCGCGATACCACTAGTCTAAAAGATACAGTGCTCAGGGACCATGCATAATGCCGAAGCGCAAGTTTGGGCAGATTGCCAGCACCGCGGGCAGCTTATTGGGTAGTAGGTCGTCTATTGCTCATTTTTATCTAAAGTACAAAAATTTGTTTTTTTTTAAATTAATTACAAATTTTTAAAAATTTTGAAATTTTTTTTTCGTGAAAATTCATGAATTAATTCCCAAACTAGAAAAAAGTCAATTTCAAATATTTTATAAATTTACATGTTTTTAATTTTGTATTATGTGATGATTAAATTAAGCATGTATGAGATGGATGCTCATGGAGCTGATACTGTTTAAATGCTATGTGATGGTTTTTTATTGATTTTAGGTTTTTGATTAAATTGAGGCCTAATAGTATCACCTTTTCTCTAATTTTATCTTTGAATGTAATTTTTTATCTTCCTCTATTAATGTACCTTCTTGGAAGAAATTCTAGAGTTTCTTATTAGGATAAACAAATATAATGAGAGCAAAATTAGGATAGTGAGGCCTTCTTTTATTTTTTATGGACAAGAAGAAGGAGCAAGGTGGAGAAAACCAAGGATTTAAGGCCCATGAACATATGGGTGATACATTCATATAATATATAGAATTTATTATTATTTTAATTATTACCCTTATATTTATCATTGATCCACTTTAGCTCGAGTGGATCACATAGGATTAAAGCTCATGATCATCCCATTATGTATGTATGATGCTTTTCTTTGATTGTGCTTGTAATCTTAGGAATAGTGTAACACTAAATAAACAACTAAATAAAAATGATGAGGTCGTGGTAAAAATAGAAACCTTACTTAGAAATGTTTTAAGTATAAGAATTTTTTAGTAAATTCTATATCAAGTGTATATGGAAATATTGGGCCAAGCTCAATAATCAAAGCCTTCCATCCAAAGTAGTTGACATGTGAAACTCTGCCACACTTAGTCCATTGGCCACGAGTCATGGGATGTGCTGAGTGGATGTAATGGCTATTGCTGCTACTAGCATAGAGATGTTGATGGGTAGGAGGGCTAATGGTATTAGCCATGAGTAGTGGGACATACTTTAGTTATCTTTCTCATATGGATGTTTGATAAGAAACACTTGATACTTAGTATCATATTAGCTCATAAAATTGAGGTGTTTGGGAAAAAGTGAGGCAAAATAGCTTGAGGATCACATGGGGATACAATTGCTAATGTGTTGGCTACATTTTAGTTTTATCATATGGGCCCATAAAATTGGGGTGTATGATAATGCTAATTGGACTTCAAGCCCATTAGGAAATATGATTTTTTGAATCATCATCTATAGGGTGATAGGATTTAAATAAAGTAGCGGGAGATATTATAATTAAAGACCTTATTATGAATGAATGAACTATTGAATGTATACTTATTTTTTGCCTCGCAATTTTGTAGATAATTTAAAAATGAGTTGAAGAGGCAACAAGAGAGTATGGCACATGCTATCAATATCCACCTACATTTGAAGAAACTGTAGAACATATAAGGCAGGCTAGATACCAGGCATCTAAGGAGCTCTTTCGATGCCATATGATGGAAAGTTGTTCAGTTGATGACCATGGACTGAAGATGATAGCCTTAATCGAGATACTTGAGTCCCTTGGAGTCGTTATGGACAATGAACTCTATATGGTCTCATCGTGCAGTTGTTGCCACCTTTATCAACTCTTTTGTGGTAAACTTCAACATACATAAGATGGAGACCAGCCTTGCTGAGCTAGTCAATATATTGAAGACGGTTGAATCCACTATGAAAAAAGAGAAGCTTGTCTTGCTTGTTGGCTCTTCATGACAATCTAAGATAAAAAATTAAAGAAGGGAAAAAAAAGAGTTCTTCTAGGAAGGCCAAGGGTTTGAAGGCCTCCGGTGGAGTAGAGAAGGGTTCCAAAGCCAAGGGCAAATGCCATTACTGTGACAAGCCGGGGTATTATAAGAGAAACTGCAAGGAGTACCTTACGAGTCTCCAGATGGGTTCTGGGATGTTCTTTGTTGAAATTAACCTTTTTGTTAATAATGCTTCTTGGGTATTATATATTGGTTGTGCTGCTCATCTTTGCATTAATTTGCAGGTGGTGACAAAAAGTAAGGAGCTGAGTAAGGGAGAATGGATCCTGAGGCTTGGGAATGGAGCAAAAGTTGTTGTGTTAGCTATAGCAAATGTTTACTTAGCGTTAGGAGATTATAGTACGATAGTTTCAAATTCTTGTCTTTATGTTCCGGAACTAATAAAGAACATTATCTCTATTCTTGTTTTAGATACAGAGGGTTATTATCTTTCAATAAAGGATGAAATTGTTCCATTTTCTTTGGTTCATCTTTAGTTCATGTTAGAATTTTGACAAATAATTTATACACTATCCAACCCAAAACCACCATCTTGTATATTGAACAATGTAACAAATGTAAATTAGATGATCATAGTTCTACATACTTGTGGCATGCTAGACTAAGTCATATCTTTATGAAAAGAAATGACAAGTTAGCAAACTTGCTTGACCTTACAGACTTGCAAGAGATGCTGACTTGTGAATCTTGTCTTAAGGAAATATGACAAATTCACCATTTGTTGGACAAGTGGAGCGTGCTGCAAATCCTTTGAATTTGATCCATATGGATATATACAAGCCACTAAGTGTTAGTGCCCTAACAAAATACCAATACTTCATTACCTTTATCGATAATTATTCAAGGTATGGTTATGTATATCTTTTGAGATACAAGTCAAAAGCCTTTGAAAAGTTCAAAAACTTTAGGCATGAAGTGGAGAAACAAATTGAGCGAAGTATTAAGACTATTTGATCTGATCGAGAAGGCGAGTACTTGGGCTCAGAGTTTCTTGATTATCTCTCATAGTGGACCCCATCTGCAACTCCATAGCTAAATGGGGTTACTAAGTGAAGAAATCGAACACTGTTGAACATGGTTCGATCCATGATGAGTTCCACTGGTATTCCTCTTTCATTCTGTGGCTATGCTCTAGAAACGACAACATTTTTATTAAATAGAGTTCTAAGTAAGTTGGTGCCCATAATACCATATGAGATGTGGTGTGGCAAGATCCCTTCTTACAAACACCTTAGGGTATAGGGTTGCCCTCCTTACATGAAAAAACTAGTGGAAGATAAGCTAGATGCTAGATCTACCTTATATAAGTTTGTGGGGTATCCAAAAGAATCTATTGGATACTACTTCTATGACCCCTCAGAACAAAAGGTGTTCATTTCGAGGAATGCTACCTTCTTACAGAAGGAGTTAACTAACACTTCTATCACACAGCCTCCTAGGAGATCTGAAAGGATCTCAAGACCACCTTAGAGGTATGGTATTTTGTTAGAGAACAACAAAGATGAGCATTTTTTGGATAGTGATCCAACGAATTATGGAGAAGTTATATCTGATATCGATTTGGGAAGATGGAAAGAAGCCATGCAAACCCAAATAGACTCTATGTACTCCAACAAGGTATGAACCTTGATGGACCCACCACAGTGTATTGTACCCATTAGCTATAAATGGGTCTACAAGCGGAAGCTTAGAGTAGATGTAGAGGTAGTGACCTAGAAGGCACGATTGGTTGCAAAAGGTTATAAATAAAAGACAAGGAGTTGATTATGAGGAAACCTTTTCACCAGTAGCAATGCTAAAATCTATTCGGATATTACTTGCTATATTAGCATATTATAACTACAAGATATGGAAAATGGATGTGAAGACAATATTTCTCAATGGGAATATTGAGGAAGAGATCTATATGAGGCAGCTAGAGGGCTTTATATCCAGTAGGAGTGAGCAAAAGGTTTGGAAGCTCTAGAGATCTATTTATGGACTAAAACAAGCTTCTTGAAGCTGGAACCTCCATTTTGACAAGGCAATCAAATTATTTAATTTCCACAAGAATTCGGATGAACCCTATGTGTATAAGAAGGTTAGTGGGAGCGAATTGATATAGGGAATGATATAGGGATGCTGCAATCAACAAAGGCTTCATTGTCTAGTCAGTTCTCCATGAAGGATTTGGGAGAAGCATCCTACACCTTGGGTATTAGGATCTATAAAGATAGATCTAAGAAGATGATCGGACTATCCCAATCTATGTACATATACAAAATGCTAAAAAGGTTTAGTATGGAAGAGTCCAAGAGAGGATTCTTACCCATGAGTCATGGGGTTTCTCTTTCAAAGTCAATGTCCCAAAAGACTCCAGAAAAAAGAAAAAACAATGACTCGTATACCATATACATCCGCTATTAAAAGTATTATGTATGCTATGCTATGTAACAACCTAATATAGCATATGATCTAAGTGTCAGAAGCAAATATCAATACAATCCAGGAGAAGAACACTAGAAAGTCGTAAAGACGATCCTCAAGTACTTATGAAGGACAAAGGATGTCTTCTTGATTTATGATAATAGAGAGATGAAGCTAGAAGGCTTCATTGATTCTAGCTTTCAGTCTGATGTAGACGATTCAAAGTCTATGTTAGGATTCATATCATGCTAAATGTTAGGGTGGCCAGCTGGAAGATTTCCAAGTGGGAGACGGCTGCAGATTCTACCATCGAAGTTGAATACATTATTACATATGATGCAACAAAAGAGAGTGTTTAGATATGAAAATTTATCCAAGAGTTGGGTATAGTTCCTTCCGTTGTTGATAAAGTTATGGTCTACTATGATAACAGTGGGGCTGTTGCATAAAAAAAAGAAGCCCAAATCTCATAAAAGATCTAATCACATTATGAGGTGATATCATTTGATCTTAGAGATCATTAGTAGTGGAGACTTCAAGTGGAGCGAGTGTCCTTTACAGAAAATATAGAGATGGACTGACAAAGCCCTTAGCACAAAGAGTAATAGAAGAACATCTTGAGAAGATAAGTCTTATATATATGGGCAATTGGCTCTAAGGCATGCAAGTGAGAGATTGTTAAAGTAGTGTCCGATGAGCCAACTAGTGGTGAGCAATTATACTCTTGTAAAACAATCTTATTCATATTATTTATTAAATAAATTTTTTGAAAAATAGTTTTTCTTGAAATTTCGTGAGTTAATTCCTAAATTAGAAAATGTTAATTTTAAATATTTAGTAAATTTACATGTTTTTGAATTTTACATCATGTGATGATTAAATTAAACATGTATGGGATGGATGATCATGAAGCCTAGACTGTTTAAATTCTATGTGATGGTTTTTCAATATTTTTGGATTTTTGATTAAAATGAGGCTTATGAGTCTCGCATTTTCTCTAATTTTGTCGTTGAATCTAATTTTCTATCTCCCTCCAAGAAATTCCAAGGTTTCTTGTTAGGATAAACAAATGTAATGAGAGTAGAATTAGGATGGTGAGGTCTTTTTTTTGTTTTTGGTGGAGAAGAAGGAGCATAGTGGAGAAAAGCAAGGATTCAATGCCTATGAATGTATGGGTGAAACATTCATGTAATAGATAGGATTTATTATTAGTTTATTATTACCTTAGATTAACCATTGATTCACTTTAGCTCGAGTGGATCGCATAGGATTAAGGCTCATGATTATCCCATTATGTATGTATGGTAAATGGATACATAGGTTTATTTAATTCTTTCCTTTGATTATGCTAAGTATGCTTGCAATCTAAGGAATAGTGCAACATTAAATAAAAAAACTAAATAAAATTGATGAGGTTGTGGTAAAAATGGAAACCTTAATTAGAAATGTTCTAAGTATAAGAATTTAAGTAAATTCTATATCAAGTGTAAATGGGGAATATTGGGTTGGACTCAATTGTCCAAGCCTTCCATCAAAAGTAGTTGGCATGTGAAAAGCTATCATACTTAGTCCATTGGCCATGAGTTGTGAGATGTGCTAAGTGGAGATAATAGCTGTGATCGCTAGTAGCATAGAGATGCCTATGGGGTAGGAGGGCTAAGGGTGTTGGCCATGAGTTGTGGGATATACTTTAATTGTCTTACTCATATGGATGTTTGATGAAAAACACTTGACGCTTAGTACCATATGGGCTTATAAAATTAAGGCGTAAGGGAAAAAGTGTGGCAAAATAGCTTGAGGGTTATATGGGGATGCATTTGCTAATGTGTTAGCTACTTTTAGTTTTATCATATGGGCCCATAAAACTGGGGTGTATGATAATGCTTATTAGACCTCAAGCCCACTAGGAAATATGATTTCCTAAATCATCATCTAAAGGATGATGAGATTGAAAAAAAATAGTGGGAGATATTTATAATTAAAAACCTTATTATGAATGAATGAACTATTGAATGTATGCCTATTTTCTGACTCATGATTTTGTAGATGATTTACAAATGGTTAAATCCACTTGCATCTATTCTTGACACCAACAAACTCTCTGGTCCTAACTATATTGACTGACTGAGGAACTTTTGGATTGTTATCCAGTCTGAAAAGAGGACTTATGTCTATAATGTGATGCCGTCATCGGACCTACTAGTGGATGCCACTATAGAAGAGCTTGTGGAACATCACAAGCAAGTTGACGATGATTTGCAAGCTTGGTACTATATGATAGCATAAATGTCAAACAGTTTGCAGAGGCAACATGAGAATATGGCACATGCTGCCAATATCCACCTACATCTGAAGGTCCTGTATGTAACACCCCCATTACTACACAATTATATATAGTATAATTTGACATAAAAGAACCTGTGTATATGCATGAATTTTTTTTCTCCCTACAACAACTTAATAAATAATAAACTATTTTCTCACTCACAGACTAATATATATATACATGCAAATGACCCATAACAACCACAATATTTACATACTCATGTACATAAAAGTTTTAAAAGTAACACACAATATAAGTCCTAAAATTTAATACAGTAGACTCCAAAATCAAATAATCTAACAACCAGTCTAACAAGTCGTCATTCATGTATACTGATCCTCAGAACTTATAGGAATTCCAGACACTTGCCCAGTAAGTCCATGGTTACAAGTATTACCAAACTCACCTACAATGCGTGAACTACATGAGCTAACACTCAGTAAGTGAAAATCATGCATGTTGAAAGAATAATCTAACATATATATAATGCATTTCTATGAGATCATGACAAGAATGCAAACTTATGCATCAAAATCATTTCATTCAAAATTATTTTCCATCACTAGGCCCTTGGCCTACCTACTATGTATTGGATAGAGCTCTCAGTAATATCAATAATCATATGGCTATAAACAGATTGACACAGTCTGGGGGCCATCTCCTGGGATCACCAGAGTTCCACCCCTTGTCTTCCCCTGTGACTCTCCAGAAGTCTTCCCACCAATGACATCAATAAGGGCACAGTTAAATGGTCTATCATCTCGTGACCATCAGAGGCACACCCTCTATCAACCCCTATGATCCTCTAAGAAGTAATACTCGCGGTGCCCCAAATATTATATAAATAAGTCACATAGGCCTCGGTACACTAGTAGTGGCCAACCGAAATAATTTCTTTCTGAAAATAATGTCATGCACACAAAAACCTCAACCGTGAGCACGTGTTATGCATGGACATGTAAATATTGATGAATGGCATATTCAATGACACAAAGGATCCCATGTCCCATCATCCAAGCAACGTATGCACTATAAGATATTTATAATACTCATAATACACTCATCGAGACACAAGGATCACATTTAATATAGATAAGACAATAAATAATATGCCTATGCATTGTAGTTGCAAATGAATTTCTCTTACCTTTCACCTTTGATGTCCTACTAAAGATTAATAAGATTCTCCTGTCTAACCTTAGATATAAGGCAGCCTGTAAAAGTATAACACATTAATTTTCATTCTTAATCAATAGGTTTCTATATCAAATCTCATAAGGGATCTTAAATTTTAAATTTAATTAAGTAACAATCGAACTTTAAAATTTATACTTCACCCTAATCAGAACTTTTAAATACCTTAATTTCTCGTTTTGAATTTATTCTAATATTATTTAATTGATGTGTTATAATCCCCACACTTAATCCCTAAATTAAATTAGTTCCTTCATTCAATCAATACAAGAAAATAAAATAAAATCTTTGTAACTAATTCGAATTAAAGGTGTATATTAATTATTATCTCATAGGTAGATAACGAGTTAATTTGGATCAAAAACTTTTTTTTAAATTAGAAATAAACAAAATAAATATATATTTTCATCCATACAAAATGAGAAGAGACTTACCCAAAATTTCCTCAAATTTCTACGATTGAAAATTTGTTCTTTCTTTCTCTCTTCTTCTTTTTTTTTCTTTTCCTTTCCTGTCGTGCTTTTTCTTCTTTCTTGCTGCCTGCGTGCGTGTGTGATATGTGAACCGTGTGTTTGTGTTGTGTGTTATTACTTAATGACTAAGAAACTAACATTCTAATATAATATATATATATATAGCATATGCTTATCTAAAACATAAGCTAATATACTATACACGTGTATACATACATGTATATATATATATATATTATGGTATTATTTTAGTATAGTACACACATATACTTATATCTATATATATTTCGTACATCTATACATATATATATTATATTTTTATATATATAATTAATATATAATATTTTGATATTTATTTATAAACCCCTAAGTTTATTTTCTAGTAAGAATTTATACCCTTTTAATTAATATGATAATGTCCTTACTTTTTTTTTTATTATTATTACCATTACTATCACTATTTTCTCCCTAATTAATTTATTTGTATAGTTTATCCTACATCGATAAACACAACGATGTCATATTTCACTTACGAGTATCGTAATGGTATTTGATAGTTGACACCTAAATCCTCGTATCTTAGTATCAACTAAACCAATTAGGTTAAACAATTTGGAAACTAATATCAGGTGATAACATGAAAAGTTTAATTATTAAAAATGCCGTATAAAATATAGTGCATTATAAAATATCAATTAAAATGTACATGGCACATACATAGCATAAAATACATGAACTATATTGGCCAGGTGAGTAGCATGAGGCTTGGGTATTACATCCTTCCCTCCTTATGAAAATTTCATCCCCGAAATTTTGCTTACCGAAAAAACTTTGGGTATTGGCTCTCATTTCATCTTCCCTTTCCCATGTAGCCTTTTCCATTGACTGGTCCCTCCACAATACTTTGACTAATGGGATTTTCTTATTTCTAAGTTACTTTATCTCCGTAGTAGAATCTTGATAGGTCTTTTCTTGTAACTCAAATATGATCTCAACTCTACTGGATCATTCTGTAGAATGTGGGATGGATTCGCAACATACTTTCTCAACATGGATACGTAGAATACATTATGTACTTAAAGCATTGATGTAGGTAGGTCAAGTTTGTAAGTAACATCACCTATTCTCTCGGTAATAGGAAATGGACCTATATATATCTGAGACTCAACTTTCCTTTCTTCCCAAACCGCATAATACCTTTCATTGGAGCTACATTGAGAAACACTTAATCTCCTATGGCAAACTCTAGCATCCTCCTTCTTTAGTCTGCATAACTTTTCTATCAACTCTGGATAGTTTCCATTCTTTTCCAGATTTGTTACACAGCCACTGTCATTTCTCGAATTATGTCTGGGCCTAAAAGTTTCTTTTCACCTACCTCATCCTCGTGAATGAGAGATTTGCATTTCCTGCTATACAGTGCTTCATAATATTTTAAAATCAGACAGCACCCCCAAAGTAATATCCTTCTTCACCTTGGCAAAATATTCAACCCTTGTTGTCCTTGTTGAATTTTGTCGATTAACATCGATGGAGTGTCAAGGTTGCTAACTTTATTTCTATTTCTCCCAATTGTATAATCTCCATATTTCTTTTGTAGAATTCAATTAACTCTGGTCTCTGAACAATAAGAGTAGCTGCGGTATCTTGTATTGATTTTCTGCTTAGTGTATCTGCCACCATATTAGCCTTACTGAGATAGTAGTTGATAACACAGTCATAATCCTTCACCACCTCCAACCACCTTCATTGTCGCATATTCAGTTCTTTTTGTGTGAAGAAGTATTTTAAGCTCTTGTGATCCGTATAGATTTCACACCACTCCTCCATATCTTCAGTGTAAATACCCCTGCAGCAAGCTCTAAATCATGTGTAGGGTAATTTCTTTCATATTTTTTCAGTTGCCTCGATGCATATACAATGGCTTTCCCATTTTGCATCAGTACACATCCCAAGCTATTCTTTGAGGTGTCACTGTAAACTACAAAGCCTTCAGTACCTGATGGGTATTGATGTCAACCTCTTCTTCGATTCTTTAAAACTTTGCTCGCATGCCTCTGTCCATTTAAATGTGATACCCTTTTATGTTAACTGTGTTAAAGAGAAGGCAATCTTGAAAAATCCTTCTACAAATCTATGGTAGTATCCAGCCAAACCAAGAAAGCTACGTACTTCTGAAGGATTTGTAGGTTGTGACCAACTATTAATAACTTCTACTTTACTTAGATCTACTGATATTCTTGCCCTTGATATGACATGTCCCAAGAATACCACTCAGTCCAACCAGAATTCACATTTCTTAAATTTAGCGTATAATTGTTTCGCCTTTAAAACCTCTAACACCATTCTCAAATGTGTCACATGCTCTTCTTTTGTTGTAGAGTAAATCAGGATATCATTGATAAACACAATAATAAATTTATCCAGAAAATCTCTGAATACTTGATTCATCAGGTCCATGAAAGTTGCTGGGGTATTAGTCAATCCAAATAGCATCACCAGAAATTCATAATGTCCATACCTCGTATGAAATGTTGTCATCGAAATGTCATCTTCTTTATTTTTAGTTGATGGTACACAGTCCGTAAATCAATCTTTGAAAATACTGCTACACCCTGGAGCTGATCGAACAAATTGTCAATTTGAGGTAAAAGATATTTATTCTTGATTGTAACTTTATTCAATTCTCAGTAGTCTATACACAATCTCATCATACCATCCTTCTTTCGTATAAACAGGACGGGCGCACTCCAAGGTGAAAAACTAGGTCTGACAAAACCTTTTTCCAACAACCTCTGTAATTGTATTCTCAATTCCTTTTACTTAGATGGAGCTATTTGATATGGGGATTTTGAGATTGGAGACGTTCCTGGCTGTAGGTCAATAATGAACTCTATCTCATGATCGGGTGGTAACCCAAGGAGATTATCTGAAAATACTTCAGGGTATTCCTAAACTACTAGCACTTCACTAAGAATAGGATGGTGTTGTTCTTCAATGCTCATAACACTAACTAAATATCCTCATCACTCGTTTCTAGTAAACGTTATGCCTTTAGCGCTGATATTAGTGAGAATCTGAAACTCTTCATAATCCAAGCAAAAATAAAAAGTTATTCTCCAGGAGATTGAAATGTCATTGTATTTTTTTGGTAATCTATGGTAGCATAGTACTTTGATAACCAATCCATGCCCAGAATTATGTCATAGTCATTCATGGCTAATACAATCAGATCAACATATAGTTCTCTACCTTCAATAGGAATGGCATATGCTTTAAAATTTTATTGGTCTGCTTTGAATCTCTAGAAAGAATCGTCACATTGTAACTGACTTCTGTTATATCAGGTGTCTTACCCAGCCTCCTCACATACTCAGTGGATGCAAATGAATGTGTAGCTCCAAAATCAAATAGTATGAATGCTGGAGTATCATGGATAAAGAGTTTACTTATTACTACCAATGGATTCACCTCTGCATCTACTTTAGTGATGGTAAAAATTCTAGCGGGTACATTCTATTGCTTTATGGAGTTTGGGTTCTCCAAGCATGTTCTAGCAATATGGCCAACCTTCCCACTCACGTAGCACCTTCTAGAATCTATAGGGCGATTTCCATATCTTGGCCATCGCATCTAGGGCACATAGATTGTGGCATTGGCACTTTCCCCTGCTCTATCTTTGATCTCTTATTTTGCTCATATTGTTTCTGCCCTTGTTTTGATCGGAATTTAGCTTTCTGGCCTTGAACTTGGAATGGTCTCTTCTTTTCATTTCCAGTCCATCTCTATCTTTGTCCTTGCTTAAATTGGCAATGAACTTCTTGCGTACGAACAATTCTGAGTTCAGCTTGCTCAGCGACTAATGCTCTCTTTGCAATCTGTGAATAGGTGACTCCTTAAATTCCACTATTTAACATCTTTGTATAGTTTTAGCTTTAAACCTTCAAGGAATCTCTCTTCCTTTAGTACAACAGTGTTGACCATATGCGTGGCAAAACTAGACAACTGTTCAAATTTTTGAATATAGTCCCCGACTGTCATAGCTCCCTGCTGCAACTATATAAATTCGTTCATCTTCATTGCACGAACAGGCGCGGTGAAGTATTTATTCTTGAATAACTCTTTAAATCTCTCCCAAGTAATAGTAAAGGGATCCTCTATGCTCCTCATTGTGTCCCACAAGTGTCTAGCACTTCCACAAAGCATAAAAGAGGTGCATATCACATTCTCTTTCTCTGGGACTCTGCTTTATAGGAACATATTCTCTAGGGTTCTCAGCTAATCCTCTGCGGCTGTAGGATCTACCGCATCTTCAAATATTGGTGGATTGAGTTTCCTAAATCTTTCCCCAACTATCTCCATGTGTTCCGCTCGGGGCTGCGGTTGATTCATTTCAGCTCTCTGTTGCCTACCCACATCCCTCTGCTGGATGAGTAGCTGGATTTTTTGCGATTATTGTTGAATAAGTTATGTAAGTTGGTTTATAATAGTGTCCTGATCATTATTTGGCATAGGTGTCTCCCCTTCTTGGTTTCTACCTCCACTACTAATCTCACGCCTCGTTCTTGTCATAACTGAAATACTATTTTAGAATATGACCAATATAATTTATAAAATAATAATGTATCTCATAATAAAATAAAACTTACGAGCAAAGCTGTGCTTCCATAAGTTCCAAGTTTATGTACATGGACAGTCTACAGAACCTGCAACCGGGCTCTGATATCACTCTGTAACACCCATTACTATACAACAATATATATAGTATAATTTAACATGATAGAACCTGTGTATATGCATGAATTTTTTTTTCTCCCTATAACAACTAATTAATAAACTATTTTCCTACTCATAGACTAACATATATATATTTGTAGAGGACCCATAACAACCATAATATTTACATACTCATGTACATAAAAGTTTTAAAAGTAACACACAATATAAGTCCTAAAATTTAATACAGTAGACTCCAAAATCAAATAAGCTAACAACCAACCCAATAGATCGTCATTCATGTACACTGATTCTCAGAACCTATAGGAACTCCAGCCATTTGCTTAGTAAGTCCATGGCTTCAAGTATTACCAAACTCACCTACAATGCGTGAACTACGTGAGCTAATGCTCAGTAAGTAAAAATCATGCATGCTAAAAGAATAATCTAACATATATGCAATGCATTTCTAATAGATAATGACAATAATGCGAACTCATGCATCAATATCATTTCATTCAAAATCATTTTACATGACCCTTGCCCACCTACTATGTACCAGATAAAACTCTCAACAATATCAATAATCACATGATCATAAATAGATTGACACAGTCCGGGGGTCATCTCCTAGGATCACCAAAGGTCCACCCCTTGTCTTCTTCTATGACCCTCTAGAATTCTTCCCACCAGCACCGTCAATAAGGGCACAGTTAAGTGGTCCACCCTCTCGTGACCACCAGAGGCACACCCTCTATTAACCCCTATGGTCCTTCGAGAAATAATATTCACGGTACCCCAAATATCATATAAATAAGCTACATAGGCCTTGGTACAGTAGTGGCTAACTGAAATAATTTCTTTCTAAAAATAATATCATGCGTGCAAAAACCTCAACTGTGAGCACAAGTTATGTATGGACGTGTAAATGTTGATGAATGGCATGTTCAATGACACAACGGATCCCATGTCCCATCATCCAAGCAACGTATGCACTATAAGATATTTATAATACTCATAATACACTCATCAAGGCACAAGGATCACATGTAATATAGATAAGGTAAGAAATACTATGCCCATACATTGTAATTACAAATGGATTTTTACTTACCTTTCCTCTTTGATGTCCTACTGATGGTTAATAAGATTCTCCTCTCTAACCTTAGATATAAGGCAACTTGTAAAAGTATAGCTCATTAATTTTCATTCTTAATCAATAAGTTTCTATAGCAAATCTCATAAGGGATCTATATATATATATATATATATTATATATATTTTGTACATCTATACATATATATATATATATTATAATTATATATATATATATAATTAATACATAATATTTTGATATTTATTTATAAACCCCCAAGTTTATTTTCTAGCAAGAATTTATACCCTCTTAATTAATATGATAATATCCTTACTTTCTTTATTATTATTATTACCATTACTATCACTATTTTCTCCCTAATTAATTTATTTGCATAGTTTATCCTACACCAATAAACACAAAGATGCCACATTTCACTTACGTATATCGTAATGGTATTTGATAGTTAACACCTAAATTCTCGTATCTTAGTACCAACTCAACAATTAGGTTAAAGAATTTAAAAACTAATATCGGGTGACAACTTCAAAAGTTTAATTATTAAAAATACCGTATAAAATATAGTGCATTATGAAATATTAATTAAAATGCAAATGACACATATGTAGCATAAAATGCACGGAATATATTAGGTAGGTGAGTAGCGTGAGGTTTGGGTATTACACTATATGACGAACATACAAGGCAAGCTAGATACTAGGTATCTGAGGAGCTCTTTCGATGTCATAAGATGGAAGGCTATTCGGTTCATGACCATTAACTGAAGATGATAGCCTTTTTGAGAGACTCGAGTCCATTAGAGTTGTTATGGACAACAAACTCTATGTGGATCTCATCCTGCAGTCTTTTCTATGTGGTCAATATATTGAAGATGACTAAATTCATAATGGAAAAGGATAAGCCTGTCTTAGTCGTTGGTTTTGCATCATAGTCTAAGACTAAAAATTCAAAGAAGGAGAAGAAAAAGAGTTATTCTAAGAAGGCCAGGGGTTTAAAGGCCTCCGGTAGAGTGAAAAAGGGTTCCAAAGTCGAGGATAAGTGCCATTACTATAGGCATGCTGGGCAATTAGACGAAGAACTGCAAGGAGTACCTTGCGTGTCTCCAAAAAGGTTCTAGTACGTTCTTTGTTGAAGTTAACCATTCGATTAATAATGCTTCTTGGGTATTAGATATCAGCTGTGGTGCTCATCTTTGCAATAATTTATAGGTGATGATAAGAAGCAAGGAGCCGAGTAAGGGAGAGTGGATCCTCAGACTTAGAAATGGAGTAAAAGTTGTTGTATTAGCCTTAGGAACTGTTTACTTAGCATTAGGAGATGGTAGTACGATAGTTTTAAATTCTTGTCTTTATGTTCCTGAACTAATAAAGAACATTATCCCTTTTCCTATTTTGGATAAAGAGGGTGAATGTTTTTCAATAAAGGATGGAAACTATTCCATTTTCTTTGGTTCATCTTTAGTTTATGGTGGAATTTTTACAAATGATTTATATACTATCCAACCCAAAAACACCATCTTGCATATTCAACAAAGTAACAAACGTAAATTAAATTATCATAGTTCCATATACTTGTGACATGCTGGACTAGGTCATATCTCTAAGAAGAGAATCGACAAGTTAGCAAACTTGCTTGACCGTACAGACTTACAAGAGATACCAACTTATAAATCGTGTCTTAAGGGAAAGATGACCAAGTCACCATTTGTTGGACAAGTGGAGCGTGCTGCAAATCCTTTGAATTTGATCTATACGGATGTATGTGGGCTACTAAGTGTTAGTGCCCGAGCAAACAACCAATTCCTCATTATCTTTACCGATGATTATTCAATGTATGGGTATATGTATCTATTGAGATATAAGTCTAAAACCTTTAAAAATTTCAAATACTTTAGGAATGAAGTGGAGAAACAAACTGGGCGAAGTATTAAGACTCTTCGATCTAATCAAGTAAGGAAGTACTTGGGCTAAGAGTTACTTGATTATTTAAAAGAGCATGGGATTCTCTCACAGTGGACTCAACCTGAAACTCCACAACTAAATGGGGTTGCTGAGTGAAGGAACCAAACACTGTTGGACATGGTTTGGTCCATAATTAGTTTTACTGTTATTTCTCTTTCTTTATGGGGTTATGCTCTATAAACAGTGATATTTCTGTTAAACAGAGTGCTAAGTCAGTCAGTGCCCAAAATACCATATGAGATGAGATGTGGCAAGAACCCTTCTTACAAATACCTTAAGGTATAGGGCTACTCTGCCTACGTGAAGCAGCTAGTGGGAGATAAGCTCAATGCTAGATCCACCTTATGCAAGTTTGTGGGGGTATATAGGGGAATCTATTGGATACTACTTCTATGACCAATTAAAATAAAAATGTTTATTTTGAGGAATCCCACATTTTTAGAGAAAGAGTTTCTATTAAATAGAAAAGGTGAGGTCGTAGAACTTGAAAAAATTCAAGAACCACAAAGTGTCCCACAAGAGGTAGTAATGACCGAACTACCTACAACTAACACTTCTATCACACAGTCTCCTAGGAGATCTGAAAGGATTTCAAGACCACCTTAGAGGCATGGTCTTTTGTTGGAGAACAATAAGGAGGAGCATTCTTTGGATAGCGATCTAAGGAATTACGATCCAAGGAATTATGAAGAAGCTATGTCTCACATCGATTTAGGAACACAACAAGAAGCCATGAATGCTGAAATGGACTCCATGTACTCCAACAAGGTATGGACCTTGTTGGACCCATTATAGGGTAATATACCCATTGGCTGCAAATGGGTCTACAAGCGAAAGCTTGGAGTAGATGGAGAGATAGTGACCTATATGGCACGATTGGTTGCAAAAGGTTATACTCAAAGACAAGGAGTTGACTATGAGGAAACCTTTTCACTAGAAGTAATGCTGAAATCCATTAGAATATTACTTTCTATATCGATGTATTATGACTACAAGATATGCCAAATGGATGTGAAGACCGTTTTCCTCATTGGGAATATTGAGAAAGAGATCTATATAAGGCAGCCAGAGGACTCATATCCAATGAGAGCAAGGAAAAGGTTTGCAAGCTCTAAAGATCTATTTATGAACTCAAACAAGCTTCCATAGCTGGAGCCTCCAATTTAATGAGGTAATCAAATCATTTGATTTTCTCAAGAATCTGGGCGAACCTTGTGTGTATAAAAAAGTTAGTGGGAGCGTAGTGAGGTTTGTTGTCCTTTACATTGATGGCATCCTACTAATTGGGAATGATATAGAAATGCTGCAATCAACAAAGGCTTGGTTATCTACTCAGTTCTCTATGAAGGACTTGAGAGAAACATCTTACATCTTGGGAACTATAGAGATAGATCCAAGAGAATGTTGGACTATCCTAATCCATGGACATAGATAAAATGTAAAAAAGGTTTAGCATGGAAGAGTCCAAGAGCATTCTTACCCATGAGTCATGGGGTTTCTCTTTTGAAGTCTAAGCCTTTAAAGACTTTGGAAGGAAGAGAAAATTGACTCGTATATCATATGCATCTGCCAATAGAAGTATTATATATGCTATGCTATGTACACGACCTGATATAGCATATGCTCTGAGTGTTAAGCATTGATATCAGTCTAAACCAGGGGAAGAGTACTGGAAAGCTATAAAGACGATCCTCAAGTACTTATGAAGGGCTAAGGATGTCTTCTTAGTTTGTGAAAATAGATAGCTAAAGCTAGAAGGCTTTACTGATTCTAACTTTCAGTCTGATATAGACGATTTGAAGTCTTTGTTAAGATTCGTATTCATGCTAAATGGTGGGGCGGCCAGCTGGAAGAGTTCCAAGTAGGAGATGACCATAGATTCTACTATCGAGTTTAAATATATCATTGCACGTGATGTTGCAAAAGTGAGTGTTTAGATGTTGAACTTTATCTAAGAGTTGGGTATAGTTGCTTATGTTATTGATTGAGTTACGATCTATGGTGATAACAACGGGGCTATTGCACAAGCAAAAGAGCCTAGATCTGATCAAAGATCTAAGCACAATATAAGGCGATATCATTTAATCCGAGAGATCATCAGTAGAGGAAACTTCAAGTATAGCGAGTGTCCTTTATAGAAAATATAACAGATGCACTGACAAAACCCTTAGCCCAAATAGCATTTGAAGGACATCTTGAAAAGATGGGTCGTAGATACATAGACAATTAGTTCAAGGGTAAATAGGAGATTTTTAGAGTAGTGCCCGGTAAGTCAACTAATGGCAAGCAATTATACATTTGTAAAATAATCTAATTCATATTTTTTATTAAATAAAAAAACATTTTCCTCATCTTTAATTATTCTTATTAATTATATAAATTCCTTACATCATAAATAGATACGAGACATAGTCGTGCATATGATGGTGATCATAGAACATGTTGTTAGAGTAATGTCCGGTGCGCTAATTAGATTGAATATCTTTTATACTCTTGTATTTATAAAATAATCCTTTTGAAATGATATTAATAAAATAGGCAATTATTTTTATATTTAATTAATTTTATTAATTAGATAAAGTCCCTAGACCGAATCTAGCTATGGGGCATGGTCACGCATTTGATGGCGATCTTGGAATACACCTCTAAGGCTTTGGTCTTATATTAGATCTGAGTCGAGGGTGATTTGAGATAGGACGTCGAATAGCCCAATATACTCAAGCATACGATGCATGCTCACATGAGGAGGATATCTCGCTCCATGGACATCAGTGTAGTGGTGCTAGATCTTATTGGGAATCACATTAACAAAAAAAAACACTTTCTTTATCTTATGTCTTGCATTTTTTCTGCACATTAGATAAAGTCTTTAGACCAAATTTAGCTATGGGGCATAGTCACACATATAATGGCGATCATGAAATAAGCCTCTAAAGCTTTGGTCTTAAATAAGTTCCAGGTCGAGGGTCTTTTGAGACAAGACATCAAATAACCCAGTAAGATTCGCACATACGATGCATGCTCGTAAGATTAGGATGTTGTATTCCTTTAGCATTAGCATAGAGATGCAAATGCATGTATGTGGGTGCTTGTTAGATAACAAGTATATCAAACATGGCCTGTAGAAAATTCTTAGTTGGAGATGTGTCGAAATAAAAAAATTTGTGTTGGGATAGTACATGGTTAGTCCTCGAACTTGAGGCACGATAGTAGCTTTGTGTGCATTATAAAACACTTTGATATATCATCTGATTGCATAACAATCACAAAGAGGGTATGTTGGGTGTTGCACTAGTGTGCATGGAGGTTTGTCAGTGGCCAATATAGAATTCGACACTTGTCTTTTTAACAAGGAAATCTCTTGTATTTTCATAGTTCGCGATTCAAAGACCTTGGCCAAGACAGGTTGAATTTTGATTTATCGAGAATTATTGGAACCTGAAATAGCATCCCAATTATTGAATCAGTTAGGGTTTTGGCTTATAATCTATGCCCCAAACTCAATTGGGAGATTAGATATCGAAATGATTGTATGTGTATGAGACTTACAACTGAAATACATTTACTTGCTATTTCACCTAAGATTAGTTTGCAATTATTACTTGCTAGGTGTTCTCATGGATAGTGAGGCTATTGAAATTAAGAAGTTAATTCCAAGTAGATTAATTAATTGGATTCAAATAATTCTTATTCCTAAGTTGCAAAAGTTGTAAGCCCACTACTAACTTAGTTATGAACCTAAAGGGTCACACACAAATTTGGAGTGGAATACTTCTAGTCTAGGAATTAATCCAAGTAGTTGGATATATTTATTTAATGAATGGAGATTAATTTGGGGCTTAAATTAATTTAATGAGTTGAGTTAATTATTCAATTAAGTAAATAGATTATTTAATTGAACCTAATAAGATTAGAAAACTCAATTAGAGTATAGTAATTAATTAATTGATTAGATCAATTAATTGAAATTGGGTAAATTTGATTAATTAGATTGATTAATGGACTTTGTAAAAGTCCAAGCACAAAATCAAGGTGGCTTTTTATTTAAAGGCGAACTTAAATTATTGGAAGAAATTAAAAATAAGATAATATAGTTTTCTTATTAATTATGTTGTGAATATAGTTATAGATATTAGATATCTATTTTGATTGCAATGAAAGAGTCCAACACAACCAAGAAGAGAGAGACGGGGCCAATTTTATGTCTTATAGAAGTCCACAAAATCGGCCACATTCATTCTTAGGGGATAGGTTCATTAAATTAGTTATTTTTAGAGAGTTTGACTATTTTAAAATAACTAATTTCAACACATGGAAATATGGGAAATGATAGAAATTTTGGGATAATTTTCATCCACCTATTTTTTTATATATGGCCGAAAATTAAAGGGGATGTCCTTAACACTTTTTCTCTCTTCCAAAAACCTCTTCCAAGATAATAAAAAATCCTCTTTGTATAACACCCCTTAACCTAACTGTAGAACCTAAACAAGCTAATATAGTTAAGTCAAGAAATGTTAACTTTTCATCAATACTAGAGTTATGGTTTTAATAAAAATCCCTTTTTCGGCTATAAGAGAAAAAACTTGAATTCATTTGTTGTTTCATTTTATTTTAAACATATTATATACATAATTCAAAACTGAGTACATCTATTTACAAAACCATAATAGAGCGGCTTATTTAAAAATAAAATAGTTCAAAGCATGGCATATGAACAAATCTCTGTCCGGCTGCCCTGAAGACTTAGTCAACCTCTAAATTTGTACATTCACATGAATCTAATGAGCTAAAGGCTCAGAAAGGTGAAAGTAATACAATAACAAATAGTATACATGCACATCTCATAAATCATTAAATTCATTATTCTATTTAATAACTTTCATTCATAAATCATTCTTTAGGGCCCTTGAAGTGTGGTACCCAACTAATAGCGATAGATCGTAGTTTTCGGAACCTGTTCATAATGATTGACCAATAAGAGAAATAATACGAGATTTTCATACTTAGTCTTTCAACCTCAGGTATTAGCCGTATTCTGTCTCATTCTTTGTAGCTTTTCTATACTGATTTTTCAACCTCAAGTATTTGCCACCATTTATTGGGTCCGTCGGTCCCTCATTCGTCCCTTGTCTACCCGACCATCAATCAAGTATCATACTTTCTTTTCAAAAACCTCATTATATTCTTAGTAGTATCATGCTTCATGAACCATAAATGCATCAAACATTACATTACTTGACAAATAATGGCAATCACATTGAAATATGAATAACATTATATAATTCTTGTAATACAACAAATGAAAGTTTCAACTTACCTCAAGTCCACTTTGTGCTAAGTGAAAAGGTCAATCTCTTTGGAAGATAGGATATGTTAAAGGCCTATCATAATCAAATCATGTACTATTTAATATCCTTTTTATAAATAATTTAGTCTATTCTAGTTAAAATCATATACAGTTTTGAATTTTTTGTAAACAATTCCATATCAATTACATAACCTTAAAAACAATGTATACTCCATATTTTACTACTAATTCAAGACATTAAACATTAAGGCAGCCATTTAATAACTAATAATTCAAACATACTTATTAGGGCAACTCCTAAAACATGCACACAATCCAAATTAACATGACGTAAACTCGGTTCTAACTTAAATTGATTGTAACATTCAATTAAGCAAACTAATTACTATAGTTTTCAATCATTCATAGGAGCTTCCAAAAACAATATAAGCATTACAAGATTAATAGAAATAAGTAAATTAAGCATATTTCACAAGACTGTCAATTTTGTTAGAAACTAGCTTAACTAGCTTGGTTTTGGCTTCCAGTCCAACACACTTAAGTTTTCAATCATACAAAAAGATACTAAAACATGTAATTATCCAAGATACCATAAATTTATCATAAGAAACATTGAGAAAAGAATATACCTTGATTAGATTGGAATTAAACTCCAAAATTAACGATTTTCAAGCTTAAAAAGCTAAAAACTTATTCTAGTTTGTGTTCTATGGATTCCTATGGATTGAATTTAATTTTGTGAGTAAGAGAGTAGAAATTTGGGAGAAACTTTGGAGAAAAAGACTGGTCATTTTTTAGGAGCTTCCACAAGAAAACATGGCTAAAAATGACTTGTTTGACATTTCAAATAAATATAAGTGGAGAGTGATGATTGGTTGACTCATGCTTGGTGTCTTCTCATGCAAAGAGCCACGTTTATGGGCTAGAGAGGTGACAAAAATTGATGCTTTGGTATTATAATCAAGTGCAATGTGGTTTAAAATAATTTCATGCAACTTAGTCAACCAACCAATCAAATTACACCATTTTGCATACTTTTAGTTCTTAGCCAAATGTAACATATTTAAGCAAATATTTAAGCAAATAATCACTTTAGAATGTAACAATATAGAGCAATACAAATAATCTATTTCATGTCCATTCAACACATCAATCTTCCTTAAACGAGATACCGAGCTTTTCACTACAGAAAGGCACTTAAGAAATATGTTAAATCAAGAAATAAAAGTTTATTCTCATATTGCATGTTAAAGCATAACTGGAGCATATAGTAACAAATATTCATTTCCTGCAATCATATTATTTATATGCCATAATTCGAGAATGTAAATTGATTAGATGCATATTCATACAAGATGCTTATTATTGGCTATGTACGAGAGAATTAGGCTTTACACTTTGATTATTATCTATATTGAATTCTTATTTCCACAAGTTGGATTAAGAATTAATACACACAAAAGCACTCCAAACTAGATTAGCAAAAGGACTAAAATCACTAGTGAGATTTTTAATTCCGTGTTCTAGTCCAAATATGTGGACTATCTTTAGAAGGGAGACATTTGGATCCCTTGTGGACCTTTTTCGAGAGTGATTGATAGAAACTAATTACTATATACCCTACAGCAATTGGAGTGTATCAAAGGTAAACATTCGAAACTTTATTTACTCTTTTGTAAAATTATCAAAAATGCACGATTGTTAGAATCACTTCAAATATGGGTGATGCAATAATTATTGTTTCATGTATTTATTTTAAAATTAGTTTTAAATTTTCTACGCACACCCCTTAGTTATAGTGAACCCAACAGTGGTAGTAGAGCCATGGTTTTGTATTTTTGATATGTTATTTTTGGATTCATTTTGTGTTTGTATTTGATAAGCATGTATCGTTTAATTGTCAAATGTGTTGCAATTTTTGTTAGATTGTGGGATAAAATACTTTTGTAAATTATTTAATTGGTTAAATTGATGCGCACACACAAACATTTGAATGTTTCATTGGTTACAAGTTGGATATCAAGGGACGGGGTTCGATCGTGAGCTTGAGTGATGAGTGTGGGGGTGATAACCACATAAACTACTCGCCAGTGAGCACCCCACTAGGTTGATGCTCGGTGAGTGATCGACAGGACCTATCAGGTAGCTGCCCAGCACCCCGATGGGTTGGATACTAGCTGCCTGGCAGTTGCCGGCAATAGAATAATAGTGGCATAGCTTGCGCCTGCTGGCCGAGAGCAGTGTGGTCTTGGCCGACTACCAGTGCGTGTGTTGGGCAGTCCCGTGTGCATGTGTATGTGTTTTTATAGATTAAAGTTTTAATTAAAATTAAATGTTAATTTTAGTTTTAGAAAAATGGTTTTTCTTGAAAATTTTATTATCCCAATTCTTTAAAAAATTGATAACTTTATACAACTTGGTAGGTTTATATGCTTTAAAATTCATGTGATGAATGTTTATTGCATGATTTATTTAAGGATGATCACGAGCCAATGACCAATGTGATTAAATGTATATTTTAATTATCTATAGGTTTTCAGGGCCTGCGAGCCTCTTATTATATTTTGTATTGTATTTAAATTATTTCAATTAGAGTAGAATAGAAAGTGAGGTTTTTATTTTAAATTTTATAAATGGAGGATATTCGATGCCTAAAGACCCATGCTTGTATGGGTTACTAAATACAATATAATAGAATAAGAGATTCAAGACCTATGAATATATGGATACAAAATGAAATATAATAGAATAGTTCTTTATATTTCTACCCCTTAGATTGCCCTTGACTTGTTTTTGGCTCAAACGTGTCATATTAGTTGGTCATGATCATCCCATCGCTTTTTGCATACATCATGTTAGATATTCTTTAATGCTTTTTACTTGCGCACATATGATGATAAATATTAAATAATGCACCTAATAATATAATTGATGAGGTATTGGATAAAAATCAAACTCAACTTAATTTACGAAATTAAATAAAGAATTTTCTATAATTCAATTTCAAGCATAAAATGGACAAGTTAAGTAGAACCTATCATTCCATGCCTACCATCAAAAGTAGAGACCTAACGATGCTACCGTACTTGATCACTAGCCATGAGTCGTAGGGTGGTCTTGTATAGGAAAGCTGTGATCTCTATTAAGCATAGAGCTGCTCGAGGGATGGAACTGTCATTATGTTGGCTATGAGTCATGGGACATCTTGATGCTCCATCTACACGAATATTTGAGATACTTAGTACCATATAGGCTCATAAAATTGGGGTATATAGAAAGAGGTGAGGCAAAACAAACTTGAGGATTATATGTGTTACAATCGTCAAAGAGTTACCAATAGAAATATTTCATGGGCTCATAAAATTGGGGTGTAAAATATTTTCATTGGACCTCAAGCCCACCAGGAAATTTGATTTCCTGAACTTCCATTAGGGATGATGGAATTCGAAGAAAATAGAGGGAGACATTTAACATTAAAGACCTTATAATAAATGAATAAGATTTTTTCATAGTTTACTCATTTCTCTATCTCGTTTAGGATAATTGTTATCGCTTATAATTCCACTAAAACCTATTCATGACACCAATAAACCTCACTAAGCTCCAATTCTATCTGGATTACTCTTGAAATTTGAGAATGGTTCTCAAATTAAAGGAATGTTTCTATAAATAGTTGTAGAAACAACTCTCACAAGAATTATAGAAGTATCTCCCATTACACATTCTACAAAGAGTTATAGAGACCCTTCTAATTATTGAAGGAGAAACTCCTATAAAGAGTTATAGGAGATTTTAGCTGGCAAAGCTAGAGGATTAATTCGAATAAGATTGATTCATGTCACTACTATGGGATAATGGAGGATTGGAAGAGGGATGCAAGTATTGACTTGCTCAATAATTTAGAAATATATTCTAAATAGAGTTTTGAATTAGAAAGAGTATCGGTTTAAATTTAAATTTTGTTGAATTAAATAGTTGACATTGAAATTTTTTCTTATATTAGATATTGGATATTGATCCCATCTCTGCAAATAGTTGCAAGATTTAACAAGAGGGATACCATCAACGCGATTCATCTTGGGTATAGGATACTAGATATGATCCTTATTTTTCAAAAGAGTCGCAAAGAATGACAGGATGATCTTTTAGCTTCAGAGTAGAGGAAATATTACTTCATTAGCTAAAGGAGCAATCCACTTAACTACAGATGGAATTAAGGTAGTTCTAATTATTTTTCTTTAGTGATAAAAGATATTAAGAGCATAATCTCTGTTGGACAGAGAAAGTTTGGTTGAAAGATCGAAGATAGAAATGTTCCATGGTTCTTGATATTGGTATGTTGAAAAATAATTAATACAATTGCAAATTCCATGCTAGTTATTCAAGAAAATAAAAAGAAAATTAGATAATCATAGTTTCCAACTCTTATGGCATGTTAGATTTGGTCACATCTCTGGGAAAAGCATTCAAAGGTTGGCCCAATTGCTCGATCTTTCGAAAGAGCAAGAAATGCCAACATGTGAGTCATGTCTTGAAGGAAAGATGACCAAATCACCATTTGTCGTACAAGTGGAGCAAGCCAAAAATCTATTAGATTTGATCTGTTCGGATGTATACGGGTCCACTAAGTGTTAGTGCTTGTGGGACCTATCACTATTTCATAACCCTTACCAACAATTATTCTAAGTAAGGTTATGTCTACCTTATGAGATACAAATTTGAAGCCTTTGAAAAATTCACAAAAATTCAGATGCATAGTGAGCAGTAGATTAGGCTAAGTATCAAAGCTTTTCAATTAGATCGAGGAAATGTGTACTTGAGTACAGAGTTTCTTGATTATCTAAAAAAGAATGGGATTCTCTCATAGTAGACTCCTCCTACTACTCTACAACTTAACGGAGTTGCGTAACGTAAGGAATTGAACTTTGTTGGGCATGGTTCAGTCTATGATGAATTTCATTTCATTGCATCTTTCATTCTAGGGCTATGCCTTAGAAACAACAACATACTTATTAAATAGGGTGCCATCTAAAGTCATACCCAAAACACCATATGAGATATGGTGTGGTAAAACACCTTTCTATAAATACCTTAAAGTATATGGGGTTGTGCTGCTTATATGGAGCAATAAGTGGGAGATAAGTTGGATATAAGATCCAACTTATTCAAGTTCGTAGGGTATCCAAATGAGTCTATTGGATACTATTTCTATGATGTCTCAGAACAAAAGGTGTTTGTTTTGAGAATGCTACCTTCCTTGAAGAAGAATTTCTTTTAGAGAGAAGTGGCAAAGTCATGGAACTTGAAGAAATTCAAGAACCACAGAACGTCCCAACTATAGTAGTAGATAACACACCAGTTGATGCTAAAAGGGTCTTAAGGGTACCTAATAGGTATGGCTTTTTGTTAGTGAACAAAGAAGTGGGACTCCCCTTGGATAATGATCAAATAAGCTATAGAGAGGCGATGTCTGATATCAACTCAAAAAAGTGGCAAGAAGCTATGTAATACGAGATGGACTTTATGTACTCCAATAAGGTATGGACCTTGGTGGATCACCATACGAAACTATTCCCATTAGCTACAAATAGGTCTACCATTGAAAGCTTGGAGTAGATGGAGAGATAGTGACCTATAAAGCATATTTGGTTGCAAAAAATTATAGTCAGAAATAAGAAATTGTTTATGAGAAAACCTTTTCACTAGTGGCGATGCTTAAATCTATCTAGATTTTGCTAGCCATATTTGCATATTATGACTATAAGATATAACAAATGGATGTGAAGACTGCTTTTCTCAATGGAAACATTAAGGAAAAGATCTATATGAAGTAGCTAAAAGGCTTCATACCTAGTGGGAGTGCACAAAAGATTTCCAAGCTCTAGAATTCCATTTATGGACTCAAACAGGCTTTGAGTTGGAACATCTAGTTTGATAAAACAATCCAAACATTTAATTTTCATAAGAACCTAGATGAACCATGTGTCTACAAGAAGGTTAGTAGAATGGCAATTACGTTTGTTGTACTCTACGTTGATGATATTCTACTCATTATGAATAATGTAGGGATGTTACAGTCAATGAGGATTGGTTGTCTAAATAATTTTCCATGAAGAACTTGGGAGATACATCTTTCATCCTAGGGATAAAGATCTATAGAGATAGATCTAGAAGGATGATCGGACTATCCCACTCTATGTACATAAACAAAGTGCTAAAAAGGTTTAGCAAGGATGAATCCAAATGAAGATTCCTAACTATGAGTCATGGGGTTTCACTTCTAAGGCCATGTCTCCCAAGACACCTGAAGAGAGAGAAAGAATGACTTGCATACCTCATGCATCCTCTAGGGAGCATAATGTATGTAATATTATGTATAAGGTCTGCTATCGCACATGCTCTGAGTATCATGAGCAGATATTAGTCTAATCTAGGGAAAGAGCACTGGAAAGCTATTAAGATGATCCTCAAATACTTAAAAAAGACTAAGGATATCTTTTTGATATACGATAATGGAGAACTCAAATTGGAGAGATATATAGACTCTAGTTTTTAGTTCGATATAGATGACTCAAAGTCCATGTCTGGTTACATATACACCATGTATAGTGGTGTAGTTAGTTGGAAAAGTTCCAAGCAAGATATGACCGCAGACTCTACCACCGAGGCTAAATATATTACTACATCAGATGCAGCAAAAGAAGTTGTTTGGATAAGAAACTTCATTCAAGGGTTGGGTGTAGTTCTATCCATTGTTGATCAAGTTATGATTTACTATGATAACAATAGGCCATTACACAAGCAAAGAAGCCAAGATCTTATCAAAGATTCAAGCACATAATGAGACAATATCACTTGATCAGAGAGATTATTGGCAGAGGCAATGTCATTGTGGATTAAGTTACCTCAGCATAAAAATGTAGTAGATCTACTTACTAAGCCCTTAGCGCAGAAGGTATTCGATAGACATCTCAAGAAGATGGGCCTTAGATACATGGGTAATTAGAGCTAGGGAAAGTGGGAGATTATTATAGTAGGATACTCAATGCCCCAATTAGATTGGGTATATTGTACTTTTTTTTTTGGCAAGACAATCTTATTGGAAATCATATAAATAAATAAGGTAATTTCTTTATCTTATGTCTTGCATTTTTTCTATACATTAGATAAAATCCTTAAACAAAATTTAGCTATGGGTATGATCGTGCATATGATGGCGATCATGGAAAGTTTCGAGTTGAGAGTTTTTTGAGATGGGATATGAAATAGCCTAGTAAGACTCGCACATACAATACATGCTAGTAAGATGAGGATGTTGCATTCCATTGGCATTAGCGTATAGATGCAAGGGTATGTATGTAGTGCTTGTTAGAGAACAAGTACACCGAACATGGCCCGTAGGAAATTCTTAACTGGAGGCTTTGCTTATCGAAATAACAATTTCTATGTTGCGATAGTACATGGCTAGTCCTCGAACTTGATATATCTTCTGATTGCATGAGAATCACAAAGGGGTTATGTTGGGTGTTACACTGGTGTGCATGGAGGTTTGTTAGTGGCCAACATAGATTTCGACACTTTTTTTTTAATAAAGGAATTTATTATGTTTTCATAGTTCGTAACTATCTAATTTTCATTTCTATAATCACATACACATATGAACCTTGTAATATAATATTTAAATCATGTAATATCATGTCTAATATCCCAAGTATGTAATTTACAAATATATACTTTTGAAATAACTTGATCAAATCAAATTAAACCATATAAACTTACTAGTGACACCTTTAACATATCTAAAATTATAACGTGTAACCTACTAATATTCATCATATTGATACCTAATGTTTTTCTTATTCCAATGTAGAATTGACTATTTAGGTTAGGGGATTCGATAATCATTACCGTGCGAGAGCTTCAAAATTAAGTTTAATAATTAAGAATGCCATATAAAATAAAATAAATTATACGATGTCAATATAAATGTAAATGACACGCAATTAACATGTAATGCATGAATTGCATTTGGCTAGGTGAGTAGTTAGAGGCACAGATATCACAATACTTTCTGATTAAAGTTTCAAAAACTTTGTTACAAAAAATGCTATCCCCCATCAGTGATAATGGATCAAGGAATTCTAAATCGACATAAATTATTTTCTTTCAAAAAATTTATCACTATTTTGTGATCAATGTTTCGATAGGGAATTGCCTTGATCCATTTTGATACATAATCTATGGCAGCCAATATGTAAATAAAACCAAATGATAATGAAAATGGTCCCATGAAGTCAATACCCAACAATCAAAGATTTCAATCACTAGAATAGGGTATAGAGGCATCATGTTTCGATTTGAAATAGATCCTAACTTTTGACAATTTTCACAAATTTTGTAAGAAGTGTAAGTGTCTTTGAATAAAGTTGGCCAATAAAATCCACATTGCAAGATCTTTGCAGTAATTTTCTTTACCAAAAAGTGACCACCACATGTTTATGAATGATAAAATTTAACAATATTACCTATCTCATTGTTAGGCACGCATCTATGAAAGATTGATCAGGATAATATTTGAATAGGTATGGATCATTACAATTGTCAGTCCATTCAAATATAGTGTCTTTTGTTAGAGAGACTACATAAAGGTTTAGATATTATACCAAAATCTTTTATAAATCTTCTATAAAAACCAGCATGTCCTAAAAATAACCTTACCTCCTTCACAAACTTTGGTATTAACAAATTAGCAATCAACTCGATTTTAGATTTGTCTACTTCAATACCTTTTGATGAAATAATGTATTCAAGAACAATACCAGTTATTACCATGAAATAACATTTCTCCTAATTGAGTACAAGGTTCTTTTCTTCACACCTGATCAAAACCTTTTCTAAATTAAACAAGTAATGCTCAAATGAATTACCAAAAATAAAAAAAAAATCATCCATGAAGATTTTAAGAAAATGTTCAACCATGTCACTAAAAATACTAAGCATGCATCATTGAAATGTAGCTGGTGCACTACATAATCCAAAAAGAATCATTCGATGTGGAAAAGTACCAAAAGGACATGTAAAAGTTATTTTCTCTTGATCTTCAAGTGTAAATATAATTTGATTATACCCAAAATATCCATCTAAGAAGTAGTAAAATTCATGTCCCACAACTCTTTCTAAGATTTGATCCATGAAGGTTAGTGGAAAATGATATTTTCTAGTAATTGAGTTGAGTTTTTTATAGTCAATGCACATTCGCCAACCAGTAATAATCCTAGTTGGAATTAATTCATCATTCTCATTCTTGACTCTAGTAACTCCAATTTATTGGCTTACTCATTTGCTGTTAGAAATAGGATAAATGATTCCATTATCTAAGAGTTTAATGACTTCATTTCACACTACTTCTTTCATATTAGGATTTATCCTTCATTGTATCTCTCTAGAAGGTTTAAAATTTTCCTCTAGATAGATGTTATGTGTGTAAATTAAAGGACTAATACCTTTAATGTCAACAATGGTCCATCTTAAAGCATTCTTATGCATTTTCAGAGTTTCAATCAACTTACCTTTTGGAACGCATCAAGTTTGGAAGAATCTCATTCTCGTCTAAGAAAGAGTATTTCAAATCAAATAGTAAAGGTTTCAAATCAATCATGAGAGCTTTAATACTTGATGAAACAAAATGTACTATTGATGATGAAAGTTTTTCAAACCTTGGCTGTAAAAATATTTTTTTTATACCTGTGAAGATTCAGAGAGAGTATTAGAGTATGTTTTTTATAAATATTTTCATTTTCAAAACAAGTCTCCAAAGGATCTGAAGAATTATCGGGAGTAAAATATTAGTGAACAAGTTCCTCGATTGAATCCACTTTATGTACTTTGACATCTTCTGCAGGTTGTTTACAAACATTAAACACATTTAGTTCCAAAATCATATTTCCAAAAGATAACTTTAAAATACCATTTCTACAATTAATCAAAGCATTTGAAGTTGCAAGAAAATAACGACAAAAAATAATAGGAATTTGTGTATGTGTATGTGCAACAGGCTCTGTGTCTAAAATAATAAAATCTACTGGAAAGTAAAACTTATCAATTTATATCAATACATCTTCTACTACTTCCTTCGAAACTTTAATGAACGATCAGCTAGTTAGAGTACAACAGAAGTTATTTTAAGTTCTCCCAAAGTTAACTGTTCATACATTGAGAAAGGTAGAAGATTTACACTAGCACCAAGATCAAATAAAACACATTCTATTCTAGTGTTTCCTATGATACAAGAAATGGTTGGACAACCTAAATCTTTGTACTTTGGTGGAGTGTATTGTTAAATGATTAAACTAACACTTTCAGTTAAAAATGACTTCTTTTTTACATGATGTTTTCTTTTGAGTGTACACAAATCTTTCAAAAAATTGGCATAAGAAGGAACTTGTTTGATTGCATCTAACAATGGAATATTAATCTTGACTTATTGAAAAAGTTTAAGATTTCAAAATTTGAGTTCAATTTCTGAGTTGGTTGCAATATTTGAGGAAAGGGTGCTGAAGATAAATAATTTTCTTTTTCATCATTTTCATACTTACCTTCATTAAACTTAACTTCATTGTCAATACTATTTTCATTTTTTATTCCTGAAGGTGGATTAGAAACTTTCTCCTTGGGATGAATAATCTTACAAACAACTTTTTTATTCTGAAGAGTTGTGATCAAATTTGTCTCCTTGAATGATGAAGAAATATGACACTGAGTGGAAGGATTAGGTTGAGGTTGGGCAGAAAACTTACATTTTTCTTAAGTGCGCAAAGAGGCGGTTAATGTTGAGAGTTTATTTTTTATCTCATTGATGGCTTGTAAAGTTTTATTATTAATATTCGTTTGTTCATCCATAAATGCTTGCAAAGTCTTATCAAGGAATTTTATATGTGGAGTTGGATAAAAAGAAAAGTTTGGTGGCTTTTGTGAATATAGTGGTTGGGCACGATTATCATCTCACCAACTAAAATTGGTATGATTTCTCCATTATGGATTGTAAATTTTGGAATATAGAGAATGGAAAGGCTTCTTGCCAAATGGTCTAGATATTATAAGGCTTCATCATGTTCTTTATTAAGAAACTCACCATTACATATTATTTCAACAAATTATTTTTGTTTCAGGAGATAAACATTTGTAAAAGAAACTAATTAAGCATTATTTTTCAAAACTATGATGTGTGCATGAATTCAACAAATCTTTAAATCTTTCCCAACATTGAAAGAAAGCTTCATTAGAATTTTGAGAGAAGTTTTAGATTTATCTTTTCAAAGCATTAGTTTTATGAGTTGGAAAGAACTTTTTTAAAAATTAAGCTTGCATTTCTTACCAAGTGCCAATTGACCTAAGTTTTATAGAATTAAGGTAAGTTTTTGCTTTATCTTTTAAAGAAAAAGAAAATAATTTGAGTTTAACAATCTCATTTTACAAGTTTGGTTATCAAAAGTGACACATACTTTATCAAATTCTTTCAAATGCAAGTAAGGGCTTTCAGAGTCTAAATCATGGAAACTAGGATGTAAAGGGATCATACCTGCCTTGAATCAAAAGCTATTTGCATTGAGAGGGAAAAAAAATAAGAAGGAGAAGAATTTCGAGGAGGTTGCAAGTAATAACACATGGTACATACCTGTTAATTCTCATTTTTATCCTGGACACTTTCATTTTTAGCCATGGTAGAAGTGTGTGGATGTGACTTAAAAATATTTTCAAATAAAATTTCAAAATTATTTCTAACTAAACGGCGATAATTATGACTACGATACTATATGACCATATAATCATAAAAAAAATAAACACACAATATTTATAAAGGAAAAATATTTACAAACCTGAATATTTACCTTGCCTTCCCCGGCAACAACACCAAAAACTTGCTACAACTTTAAGGTTGCAAACCCAAGTGTTGGTTATGTCAAGCAACAATTTTCTCGTGAGTCTGAGGTCGATCCACAAGGAAGTTGTTTTAATATTTCAGGATTATATTTCTAAAAAAGATAGGCTTTATGTGGTTTAGAATATATAAAAAAATACTATATGCTATAACTAAAAAAAATCGAAGTAATAAAAGTACTGAGGATTAGGGATCCGTTTTTGAGTTTTGGATAGATGAATGATTATTTATTCTTTTTACCTCTTTTAATTGCCACTATTGAAATCCATACATAATGAAGGTTCCAATGGGAAGATACTATCAAATAGCTCATACATTAAGATAATCAGGATATTGTCTTACTATTTGCAAAGTATCTCTTAACACTGACACTTATTTATGGAATCAAGTATTTGTGCACACCTTTGTCTACAATAAATCAAGGTTTCACGTTAGCGATTGGTGTAGTAAAACCAAACGTCTAGCTAATTGAATCCAAGTATTTGTTGTGCCATTCGTGATACATAAATCAAGAATCACCACAAAATAAGTAGGGTTTAGATCAAAAATTAAAATAATGATACAACACACTTAAATATTTTTTACATTTATAATCTTCATCTTCATCCATCAAGAGGTTTATCCAACTCTTACTACTATTATTACTAGAAAACATTACTACTAGAAAACTTAGTCTAAAGAAAGACAATAATAAAACTTTCTTTTCCCCTCTCCCTCCCCCCCCTCCCCAACTCTTACAAGCTTAATGCATGACTTATTTATAGTTCTTGGAGTATGCTAGAGACCAAATATATAATGGAAGATTTAAACAATCAAGTAGTATGCTAGTTGTCAAGAGTTGGTAAGTTGTTTCACCAAATCCTCCAAATCTTTACCTACCTAATTGAATTGAATTTATAGGCGAGATACAGCCAGATTGTAATGATGGGTAAAGAATCAAAGTTGTACATATTTATTTATCGATATATTTACATATGTCATTTGTCAGATTTGGCTGCAGGATAAGGAGATAAGGTCAAATTTTAGGATCATGTTCAAGAGCCATCATTTAACATCAGTAGCACATTGCAACATATTTATTGACCATTTTGACATATTTTCTTACCATTGTGTCTGTAGCAAACTTGTTTATCTATCGCTTTGCTATAACATATCCAAATTTCAGCTTAAAACCAAATTTGGTTTAAAAGATATGACCCAATTGGTAAAATAGGTCGGGATTGGTCTTAACTCTGATCCAAATTTTGGTAATCCATTTTGTACAACCACTTGTAATCTAACTTATTTGATCTTTACATATTTAGTATAGGATCCAAAGTCTATATGAAGTTGTAGATGAATGACTTATCGATCCATAACCTTAAGAATTAACCTAAAACCATTTCGGAATCAAAAGTTATGCTAGTTTCTCTAAAACTTGCACAAAAAAGATAAAACTTTTAATCTCTTTTTTTATGTTGATTTTTTATTTTATTCCTGAAACACAAAAATGTTTTAATTGGGAGTTTTAGTGATAATTTCAAAGTGAAAATAATTATATAAATCCTAATTAATTGTAAACTTTTAAATGTTCATTAGTTAATGAGTGGCCAACAAAGGATCTGTCACTTGTCTGGTTGAACAAGTGAATCTCCTATAATTTTAAAGTTTATGACTGAGAAATCTATGGCCAATGCAGATGAATATTAGACGGGGTTTTTTTAATAATTCATCATGAGTCATTGCAACTTGAAATGAGATCATAGTTATTGAGTCAATTAGGGTTTATACTCATAATCCATGCTCTATACTCAATCGGGAGATTAGATGATGGAAGGACCTTATGTATATGATATTTATAATTAAAATAGGTTCACTCGCTAATTCACCTAAGACTAGGTAGTGAGGATACACTTTCTAAGTGTTCCACGACTTGTATGGTTCTTGAAATTAAGGAGTTAATTCCAAGCGGATTAATTAATTGGAATAATTATTATTTATAATTTATAAATATTACAAACCCACTGCTAGCTTAGTTTTGAACCTAAAGAGTCACACAGAACTTGGGAGGAATATTTTTAACTTAGGAATTGATCTAAGGAGTTAGATTCAATTAATTAATGAAGATTAATTAATTGGAGTTTAAATTGATTCAAGGAGTTGAATTAGTTATTCAATTAAATAATCAGATTATTTAATTAAACCTAATAAGATTAGGAAGCCTAATTGGAGTGGAACAATTATTTGATTGGATCAATTAATTGAGTGGACCATAAATTAATATAATTATTAAATTCATTACTCAATTGAATAATTAGATTAGTTAATTGGGCTTATTTGATTAGGTGGGGTAGAAATAATTAATTAATTAGATTTGAGCTTAAATAATTAATTTGATTAATTGTAGGAAGTCCAATTCAAGGAGGCCCATTAGTAGAGGCACATAAGAGTTGGAATAAAGATGGAGATCCAAGAATGTAAGCTTCTTGGAAATTATCTAATTAGATTGGATAATGACAATAGAGTTGGAGATTTTTGGGAGATCTTGAGATCAACTAAATATCTTCCAACCAATAAAAGAATAGGCCAAAAATACCCAGAGAGGACTCTCGAAATGTTTGGCCCCATATTATTAAAGGGAAATGGCTGAAAATTGCTAGGAGTAGGCACTCCTCAAACTTTTGGCAACCAAGAAAAAGAAAGAGAAAAATTATTTTCTCTTCTCCATCTTTTCTTGAACAAAAATCCATCTTTCTTTAAAGTATTCATTTCTTTTATCACAAGTTGATATTAAGAATTAATACTCACTATACTCACTCTAAAAACTAGGTTAGAAAATGAATTAAAATTGCTAGCGAAGTTCTAATTTTGTGTTCTTATCCAAAATATGGACTGTTTTAGAGGGGAGATGCTTGGATACCTGTAAACTAAATTTAGAAAGGGGCTAGCAATTATTTGTTTCAAACCCTATGACAATTGAAGTGTGTTAAAGGTATAAATCAAAACCTTTTTTATTTATTAGTAATGTTATTGGAAATTGCCAGATCGATAAAATCGCATTGGATCGGGGTGTACTATAATTATTATGGCATGAATGTTTCAATAATTTTTACTTTTCTATTGTGTACACCCTGCAATCAAGAGAACCCAACACATGCCTCTATGGCTTTCATCTTAAACTTGTTCTGAGTCAAGCGTTCATTGAGATAGGATATCAATAAGCCTAATAAACTCACACACACGATACATGCTCGAAAGGAGGATGCCTCATTCTATAACCATCAACATGGGGATGTTAATGCATGTGTGTAGGAGCTTTTTAGAGAACAAGTACATCGAACGACCCATGGGAAATTCTCAGTTGGAAATGTTATTTTTCAAATGAGAATTTCTAATTGCGATAGTTCATTAATTAGTCCTTAGACTTGAGGCACCATGGTAGTCTTGTGCACGACATCATGCACTTTGATGTATTTCCCGATTGCATGATAATCACAAGGGGTTTATGTTGTGTGTATGGTTTTCATCTATGAAGGCTAATGAGTAGCCAATAAAGGATCTATCATTTATCAGGTAGAATAGGTGAATCTGCTATATTTTCATTGTCCTTAATCCCGAAGACCTTCGCCAAGGAAAGATGAATGTTAGACATGGGGTTTTCTAATGATTCAATATGACTTGAAATAGGGTCATAATTATTAAGTCAAAATAGAATTTCGACTGATAATCCATGCCTTAGATCTAATCGGGAGATTAGTTGATGGAAGAAATGTATCTGCATGGTACTCGTAATTGAAAAGGTTTACTTGTTATTCACCTAAGACTAAGTAGTCAAGATGCACTGCTAGTGGCTCCCTTGACTTGTGAGGTCCTTGGAATTAAGGATTTAATACCAAGTGGATTAATTAATTAGATTAATTAATTAAAATATTAATTTATTCAAAACTTGCAAAAGTCGCAAGCCCACTACAAGATTAATTATGAATCCAATAGGTCACGCACAGATCGAGATATTCACTTCTAATCTAATATGATCTAAGGTGTTGGATTAAGTTAATTAATGGTGATTGATTAACTTGAGCTAGAATTAATAAGTTGTTAAATTAATTCATCCAAATAAGTAATATGATTATTTATTTGGACATAATAAAGATTAGGGCTCATGGGAGTGAAGTTAATTAATTGATTGAATAAATTAACTAATTAGGCTTAAATTAATTTAAGGAGTTAGATTAATTTAACCAATTAAAATAGTAAGATTATTTTAATTGGGCCTCATTTGATTAGGTGGCATTTTATCAAATCAATTAATCAATTGATTTGATCAATTAATTTTATTGGGCTTTTGTTAATTGATGAAGATCATTTGATTGGACTATAATAATTAATTAGAGTCCAAGCCCATGGGGTTAGAAGCTCATTAGAATTCTTAATTAAAGAATTAAAGATTTCCAATAAAAGATGGAAAAGATTTTATCTTGGAAAAGGTTTCCTAATTGGATTAGGAAACCAAGAGATAAAGATAGAAGGGAGGGAATTCCTGGTAGGATTAGAAGAGGGTTTCCTACTGGAATTAGAGACTCTTAATCATGTATAAATACACCATAAATTGGTGGAAATTTATAGCTTTGATGAAACAAGAGAATATGTCCCTTCCCTCTCTCTCATTTAGTTTTAGTTTTATTTTTCTCTCCAAAACAAAAACTTGTTCCATCAAAAGTTTCCATCTTTTTTAATTACAGATCAATTTTTTATTCACTTGTTGATTTAAGAATTATTTTTCACTCCCAAATTAGATTAGAAATAAGAAGGCTAAATTCACTAGCAAAGATTTAGTACTTATGGATTTGCTCGATATGTGTATACCATTGGAGGAACTACACTTGAAGTTCTTAGTGAATCCTTTTGAGAAGCTTGCGAAGGAGTTTGTGGAGCTTGAGGAATCTGAATTCCATTATACCCTTCATCAACCGGATGGCTTAAGAGGTATAATCCTGAAACTAAGTTGTTTATTTTATTAAGCAAACAATCAAAAATCACATCGAAATCGGGATTTTCCTTTTAATACATGTGTCGTATGTTTTTTTTTTCAATTGTTGAAAAATTTTAAATTTTTACTGCGTATGCAATCCCTTGATTTTGTGAACCAACAATATCAAAATGAAGCATGTCATATATAAGGCTACTATGGTGCCTTAAGTTCGAGAACTAATCATGTATTATCGTAACATGGAGATTCTTATTTCAACAAACAACATCTCTAATTAATAATTTCCAGTAGGCCTATTCAGTGTACTTGTTCTTTAACAAGTACCCACATATATGTACTAGCATCACTACACCGATGCCTATGGAATGAGACATCCTTCTCAGTCGAGCATGCATCATATTTGCATGTCTTGTTAGGTCATTTGATATCCCCTCTCAAAAATCTCTTGACCCGAAACTAGTTTTAGACCACTACTATAGAGGCATGTTCCATGATTGCCCTCATATGCACGACCATGCCCCATAGCTAAATTTGATCTAGAGACTTTATCTAATGTGCATAAAATAAATGCAAAGCATATGATAAAGAAGATGCCTTTTCAATTAATATGTTTTAAAAAAAGATTGTTTACAATTTAAAAGAGTAAAAGACACCCAACCTAATTAGTGTGTTGGGAACTACTCTAATTGTAATTGATCTAGCGGCACCAAGCTGAGCCAAATCTTGGCTTTCTCCCTCAAAAAAATGAAAATAATCTCAATCTAATTACATCATCAATCACTCCATTATATTTAAAAGTGTCACATATCTCTAAGAAGTTGGCAATGTAGGCATTATGGTCATCACTAAGCAGACAACCATATTGCACTGAAGTTTGAATCATTTGAATAATCCCTGGTTTGATTTCAAAAGTGTTCGCTTGAATCGCCAGGCTTCTAATGTTTGAATTGGTCCTATTGATTGAAGATTTGGATAGTCCAACAATGATCTATTTTCCATATCTCGCTCGTTGATGGCCATCATTTTATTTCTTATTTTTTTTAATAAAATATGAAAAATCCTTTCAATTTTAGGGTCGTGTGGTGCGATATCCTGA
Organism: Paulownia fortunei; assembly: GCA_019321725.1. NCBI lineage: Eukaryota > Viridiplantae > Streptophyta > Magnoliopsida > Lamiales > Paulowniaceae > Paulownia > Paulownia fortunei. Next base: position 15,565,873 of record CM033112.1, on the reverse strand, counting down.
GTGGATAATCGGGTTATACACCACAACACTCAGGATGGCCAAATTTTAGGTTTTCTGTGGTGTTATATGTTCAACAAGAACTCTCAAAGTAACTTGCACAAAAATAAAATAAATAAAATAAAAAATAAAGCAAATAAAATTGTCAAATTACAGTTAGATAAATCAACTCCAATATTGTAAAAACATACTCCTCGACAAAGACACCAAAAACATAATGTGTGTTGTATGTAACATAATTATACCACAAGTGCACATATCACCAAGTAATAAAGTGTATGAGCATATAGATATCGTTTCCCAGGGAAGCATGTATGCAAGTACTGAATCTAGACTTCTATGACTATATTTAACCAGATCAAATTGTGATTGGCTGATTTAAAAACTTACACAAACAAATAAGCAAAAAGAGTATAATTAAAACCAATGAAAACAAGGGATTATAACTCAAAGGAGAAGGGGTCAAGGACATGGATCACCATTATACTTCATTATGAGTTGCACCACTTCATGGTTAGGATAAGTGTTTAATCATGCAACAATGGGACTTCCACTTGACTTGATACTCTCTTCCAAGACATATTAATTGTACCATTGAAAAGCAATCGACTATATGTCTATAATGGTTTTAACCAATTAACAGAGCATTAGGCTCTTTAACTTTACTTCTATGACTATTGCATGTACTAAATCCCATATTCCTGTAGTACCTAGTCCATAGCATGCGTTACACGAGCTTGTTGTAACACTACCTTCCGGTCTCAATCACCACAACAAACAACTTTTTAAAGTTGGCCAAACTTCAAAAAGCTTAAAACACATAATACATGCTCAACATAATTTCAACAACATCTATACCATGAATAAGATATTTACTCATAATTTTACAAAATAGCTTTCCAAACCATGACTAAGGAAAATTAGCTCATATTGCAATTAAGCAAGCACCAAGTGTTTCTTAACATCATGACTTTTACAAATTCCTCAAAAGTAAACAAAATGAAAGAAGAATTTGAAGAAAAAAGTTACAACCCCAAATAAATCTTCACTTATTCTTCAAAATCTTCAATGCCCATGAATCTTCTTCTCTTCTTGGCTTTAATTCTAAGATCCTTAGTAAATAAGTTTGTGATTTTGATGGAGTATGTGTCTGAAAAGGTGTTGAAGTATGTGTCATGATGTAGAGAAAAAGTATGTGTGAGTTTAGGTGTAGAGTGTGTATTGGTGATGAATTGTGTGATGAATGCTTGTGTGATATAATGTGTGAATTGTATATGTGAATTGTATGTGTGTATAGTATGTCTATCAAAAGTATCACGTGGGTAGTGATGTATAGGTGTATCTAATGTGTATATATC